>JAANDG010000590.1:0-89355 GCA_036852015.1 Pelodera strongyloides | reverse complement strand
TCTACATAAAGACACCTCGATTCTCGATCAATTGTTATCTGGAACTAAACTTCTACTCGTGGCCAGCTGTGGGACCTTTACAAAATAAGTCATGCGCTTTAACCCTGCCCTGCTGAAGAACGGAGCAGGTTCTTGGATCAAATTAATCTTTATTTTTTTTATTCAAACAAAAAACCGAGAGCAGACCGGACCGTGTGTTTCAGGCACGGGACCCGCGCGGAGTTCAGATCTCTTGCGAAGACGGGTCTAACCTTTCCTTAACCTTTTTTAATGCGCTACACCCATGTTAAAGCTCAAAGCTCAGAACTCAAAAGGAGCCAGAGCCATGGAAAATTGATTGAGAGAAACTCACTTCCTCGCTCGGACATGGGAAAAGTGTAATGGGTCCGCATAGCCTTTGCCATCTCCATTTGTTGATTTATTGCTGAATTTGGACCTTGGCCGAAGGCTTGAGGGCCGGCACCAAAAAGGCCCGCTCCAGGCCCGGCTCCAAATTGGCCCGCCTGCTGGCCGAATCCCATCATTGATGTATCCGGGCTAGCACCTGGGAAACCGGTGGCTTCTGGCCCAGGCAAACCTGGAAACCCGAAGGGCATTGCGGGAGTTCCCAAGCCTTGGAAACCTGGCTGCGTAGGAGTGAACCCTGCTCCTGGGAAGCCTGGAAGCTGGCCAGGTGAAGAACCAAATCCTTGTGGTAGACCAGCTGGACCGCTCAAATTATCGCCACCGAAGAAGCCGGGAGCGAACTGTTGCGGAGCGACACCTAAATGGAAATACAAGCTTTTTGCAATAGTATGAAAAATTCTGGTGTTAGCTTGAAGCCTAAATGCAGTCTGCAGATTTCACGCAGTTTTCATCTGAACCTTGTCGTCACCCTATGTTATATTACAATGAGCACCCAGAGTTACTGCGGAACAGTCGTAATGAGTGAACACTGCTTTGAAACCGCTGACTAAGGAAACTACTGCCTTCGTACCAGGAAGCTTAGACAAGGGTTTCTAATCAGGTGTCTGTAGATAATGGTTTACCCCTTTCTGAGAACACACCTATATGCCTTTATTTCCATCGATAAGAACTTTAGCATACCTGTCAATCCTGCTAAACCGGAATTTTGGTTTGCTGTGCCGTGTGCTCGAAATTGTTCTGAAGCACTGTTCTCGAACCTGCAAATCTTAGTTTTGGCTTATTGTTTATTCTCAGCAATTCATATTATACTGAGGAAATCCCAAAGGATACACATGTAGTTTGAGTGATACAAACATGAAAGTGTGAACCGACCAACATGAAAAAGTAACAAAAAATGCAAACCTTCCCAATTTCGAATCGAAACGATCCAGCGCGCCAAGCATCTCCTGTTTTCCACTTTGTTGATTTATTGGTACAATTGGTGCGCCAGCAGCAGAATTGGTGCCAAGAGCTGCTGCAAGATAAAGATAAAGATGCACCCCGTTACATCTACCATCAGAGCTCGCTCAGAGCTACAAAATGGTCATATGGGAAATCATGTACACCTTTACCAGTGCTTCACAAATACCAATTTTTGCACCGGACTATTGCATCCTCCCTTACCCAATTAACATACCATTGTCAGTATTTCTTCTTGCTGGTAAAAACGTCCGCATGTCGTTGTCGAATGAACCTTGCAGCGCAGCATCTACATTTCATAATCTTACCAAATGTAACGTCTTTTTGTATTTTCTTGTGAAGACAGAGAAGTATTTCGGAAAACAATACTGTATATTATAACGCTCTCCAGTCGATTGAGTTATTATTTCTTTACAAGAGAACTAAGCTATCGTTCAAAGAATTCTTGCATCCTATGGCAATTGTCTTGCCTTTTCTTTTGATATTTTTTATCGATAAAATTATTCATTTGTTAAAGGGAATATGTAAGCCCTTTTTGAAGTTAAGCTTTATTAATAGAATGCGTGTTGCCCATTAAGGAAACAATAACAAAAGTTGTCTACAATTACCCACTTAAAAGAAAATCAATTACAAAGCTCGCCTTTTCCATAGTAAACGCTAATTCGGAACCCTTGCATAAATTTGGGTCTGATTGAATAAATTTCAGTTTATATCGGCAAATAGCAAGATTCAAGATGCAGCGCATTCCAATTTCGTATTTACATATTCAGTCGCCTATTTAAATTAACGTCCGTTATGGAAACGCTAGTTTCGCTTTTTTTTGATCATTTTGGGTGCCTACATATTCCCTTTAATAAGAATTGAACTCACCAGGTGGTCCTCCCCTCTTTAGGGACTCCTCAATTTGCTCCACAACTTTTTCCGGGTGTTTCACCGTTTCTTGGATGAAATTTCCAATTTTTCGAGGGATATTTGTCGACTCTTGGAGTAATTTGGCAGTTTCTGACCATAACGATGGCCTGAAAATATATAGTGGTGATTCACATTATTCATGGAATGTCATACACCTGCTGTACCAAAAGTACAATTGGAATTATCAAATTGTTTGTGCAGAGTCTAGCGTAGGGTACTCCTCCCATATTGCGTTAGCGAGGTAACACAAAAGCCCCACTAGAATGCCTTGGTGCAGGCCCATGAAACTTCCTATATTCAAACATATCAGGGTGCAAACTAAATAATGTTCCTAATAACATTTGATAAATTTTGACTGATCGGACAAGTGGGGTTTTGGACGAGCGGGAATCGAACCCAGCGTCTTTGGATTGCCGGTCCACTGCGTTAACCACTACGCTACCGCCAACCACCACCAAATGTTTCAATCACATTTTAGTTATTACAACAACAACCACCCACCGCGAACTCAATAAATCCGGATCGGGAATATTTGTAGGAATTGTCATTGTTGTTGTTTTGATTAGCTCCAGGTCATCCTAAATGTTTCATTTTTTATAGAAAGTCCTAGTAAACTGGCATGTGGATAAGTGCCTTACCGTTCTTACCGTTGAATGAATGTCTGTTATTATTGTCACTCCCCTTTAATTATTTTTATGACTACGCGTCGGCATCACTTTGAAATAATCAAAAGAAATTGCAGCTCCTTACCTCATTTTCGTTTTCATGCTTCACTGTGCCAACAGAAATTGGCCGGTCGCTTTTGATTCCAAATAGTGAAATTGGCTCCAACGTGTCGACCAATGAAGAAGCTATAAATGCAGATTCATTATTGGCTAACATTTTAATTACATTTTTTCGGATCAGAGGTTACCCCCCTAGGTGCACCGTGCCTAAGCACCGTGCCTCAGATGTTGTAGTTGAACGTAAGTTAAACTTTAAAGTTAATATCTTATCAAACAAAAGCGAATGAAGCAGCAAATAATTCAAGAATACCCGAATTTGGTCGTTTATTCTTCGTGAAAAGATCAATTGCGCGACCATTTTCGTCTCCTTTGTGTACTGTGGGCGGCATTAGATTAAGTCTCGTCAGCTCGGGAGATGGACCTGAAATTTGAATATTGAAAGTTTGAGGATGGGTCGCGGTAGCATAGTGGATAAAGCAGCGGACCGATAATCCAAAGAAGCGGGGTTCGATTCCTGCTCATTCAATTTTCCGTCCCAAGTTTTCGATTCCGGCCGGTTTCCAACCCGGGTTGTTTTCCTGGTCACTGGCGCCACTTGCGACTAAGCTATTCAGCAAAACGCACCTGTGCCTGGTGGGACTACTGGACTCGGACCAAAATGCATATTTGGTGCTGGTACTTCCTTTTGCTCAGCGGATGAAGACCATGGAGATAATGATGGGAAATTAGATCTCTGGTGATTGGGACTCTGACTGGGTTGAGAGGCTCCACTGGCAGATGCCAACACTTGCTCGAGCTGAATAGAGAAAGTGATGGGTGTGACACTGTGACACAGGTGCACCATTGGACAAATTGGATTCTCATGCACTATATGCAAATTAGGCAGATTTTTATGCCCGAACTGTGTTTAAATGTTGTAACTTTAAGAAAAACTATACTAAAGAAATTACTTATGAAACTGTTTACCATTTGCTTGTCCTCCGCGTCGGTGCTTTCGATAAGCCTGGTCGTCCAAGAAACCTTTTCATTTCCACTCAGTGACTGATTTAAATGTATCGCGACAAACTGATCGACTGTCTAAAGAAAAACTCGCATTGTTCATTAATGCACTGTTCATTGGCTTAACCGCTACGTTCTCAGGCGCGCAGCGCGCAAATGCGTAACCACGTCCGCGGAAAAGAGATCATGGGAAAGGGGGAGACGCAGAAAAGAGGTTTTTCCCGCGGACGCGGCTACGCATTTGCGCGCTGCGCGCCTGAGGACCGGAGCGTAGTGAAAAATATGAACTGCATGACACGTCAAGGTTTACCGAAGCCAATCTCCATGGACCAGGGTCATCCAAAAAATGAGATATTACATATCTAATTTGCGAAGAATATCCCTTCAACTTCACTCACGGAATGTAAATACTCGGGAAGTTGGTCCTTGATCTCGTTAAGCCTTTCCATCTTATTTGTCCTTTCATGCTCGATTAGCTTCTTCAATTCCTGAGAACAATTGCTCAAAACTTTCCTAACCGAAAAAAATGAAAAAAATTAACAAAATTATTCCAGTGTTTCGAACCAAGGTAATTACTGTAATATCAATAATATTTGCTTTCTGTCAAACTACAAAAGGCTGAATAAGTAAGTAAATAAAAAGTCGTAATGTAACTAACCCCCATTAGCTGTGGGTTAGGATATGTTCCTTTCTCGAATAGAAATAGAGAAACTTCGGCGAGTTTTTGCATTAGCGATTTGTTGCTGAAAGGAATATTAATTATAATAACATTAATACCAATAAAAAACAATAATAATAAGGCAAATAATATAATATTATACCAAGACTGCAAGACTGCTTGAACGTGTTGAAATTTTCTCGGGTCTGTAACTTTTGACTGCACGATTCCAGCTGCAGATGCGGCCCATTCTGTATCGCAATCGGGAACAAGCTAAAAGAACACAACTAAATATTAAAAAATAAAATAAAATATTGTATTTATGTAAAAAGGGTTAAAGTAGTGGGATGAAAATACAGTACTCCTCCGCTTTAAAGCTAAATACCAGTCGGTTTTTGAAACGTATCGAGTACACCAGCATTCTTATGCTAATGAACATAAATTGGAATAACAAAAAACCGAGCTAAATTCGAGTAAATTACCATAAGTACGTAAGAATTCAGTTGCCCACGATGCGTTTCAAAAACCGGCCGTTATTTCGATTTAAAGGGATCGGCTCACCTCAAATCGTGTCTGTTTTTTCTGTTTCTTTATTTTCTATAAGGGATAATAAAAATTTGGAATACAAAAAGTAGTGTTATATTTCAATACTCACGAAGATATTAGGTGATAAAGTGGTGGATCGATCGGCCCGAAATGAAAAAGTGTTAATTGTCCCATACAAACAAGGCAGGACAATTACACTTTTTCATTTCGGGCCGATCGATCCACCACTTTATCACCTAATATCTTCGTGAGTATTGAAATAGAACACCACTTTTTGTATTCCAAATTTTTATTATCCCTTATAGAAAATAAAGAAACAAAAAAAACAGGCACAATTTAAGGTGAGCCGATCCCTTTAATGCTCTTACAAAAAAGTCCATAGATGAATATTACTGAATGCTGAAAAATGTATCATCTTTCAAAAAATTCACCGAGATTGTGCGAAATCCCTGACTCTGACTCGATACGGTAGCCACTGCCGAAAAAATAACTATGACCCATAGTAGTTTCATATCAACATGGAAACCCTAAAAGACAAAATGGAAACCCATGAAAATGCAGAAAACGAAATTTTCAGTAGCAAAAATGATCAGAACTCCTAAACAAAGCATATAAAATAAGAGGTAAATCAAACGCATAGTGTATGCCGCGTGCAGAAATGAGATTCTAACCATGAGTACTAAGAAAATAAAAGAATAGTAACAAAAGCTAAGTGTTATGTAGTCCTAGGCTTGCTTAGGCTTAGGCTTATTGTAAGGAAAAGTAAAGCAAAGTATTAGTACGTTAAACGGGCAAAAGTAGCACGGTGCTAGGACGATCCTAAACCGGTCCGCCGCAATATGCCCAAGTTCGCAACCTATTACCCTCCAACACACACACGGGATCAGCCGATGTCGATTACAGGCTTTGCGGATAGCCGCTCTCGCAATATATGTCAAAACTAGTAGAGATGTGTAGAGGATATATGGATGACTAAGCCTTACGCTTTGCTTTTCTAGACTCTAGTCTAGAGTGAAGTTCCAGAAAAAACATTCCCTGTAACATAGCAGTATGTGTCTAATTTCATCAATGGTTTCAAATAAAGCAAAGGGAACTGCTTTTGGTAAGCTTATGAACACCGTCTGAAATTTAAAAAAGCAGAGAGTTATGCTCGTGAAATTCTCTTCACACATCACACAGACACAGTATATAGAAAACGGCTACCATGCTGCTGAACAGCTGAACTACATTATCTTCACTAAATTAACTCTTTCAAGACATTGAAGTCAATTACGTAGGAATGTGTTTTAACATTGAAGAATTTTTTTGAACTCAATACTTTCCTAAAAGATTTGCTTTGTTCGTTAGAAATGACTCACTGTAAGTTCCTAACAAAACTAGTAAACCATAACATGGTTTATCCGGACCTAGATCCGTCTACAGCCAATAATCTACAGCCAGCTTTGTTCGGGGGCCGCTTAGCTTAGCAAACATATAGCAGGACGAGCAATTTGCTACCGTACAAATGTGTCAAATTATTTCCACAAAACTCCAGATCACAATCTAGAACGCCTGGTTTATAACATAAGTTCCTATTTTGTCGTATGTAGTTGATGAAAAATATTCACCATGTAGAATGTAGAGCATGCATGTTAGGAGTTACAGTTACGGAATAGTAGTAGCACAAAAACAAAAGTTCAATTTTTTTAGAGCTGGAACATATAGTTTTCCATTTAAAAACATCAAGTACATCGGGTTGAAAACATAAATAAAAGCAAAAAATGTTCCAGGTGCTAGACGCTAAACTGGGTATTGTATGTTGAACGGAGTTCCTTGGATACATGCTTGTTCGAGCACTTGAAAACCTCTAGCATAAGTGTGCTCACATAAAGCGCTAAGCTACCGCCGGGGGAGCTAACAATAAGAAGCGGCTAAAAATGTGTTCATATAAATTTATAAAAAATATGTTGGTAATGGGTATCCATTATACCAACTAAAACATTATCTTTCACATTTAACTTTGCTTATGTTTTCAATAGCATGTGTTATCTCTGTACTCTGTTATGTGTACCTATTGTTGAACGAAAAATTTCAAGCTTGGCATGGTAAAACAAAACAAAAATGTTTAAATAGTTTATTTTCTCCTTTCTTGAACAAAGAAGATAAACGATATAAAATATATTGTTAGTAAAAACCGAATATAAATTTTTAAGTGAAAGTGCGTGTTGGTTGACTAATAGTATGCAGAAAATATCTAACTTTCTCTTATGTATGGTTTGCAAGATGTGTACTAGATGTGTGAGGCTGGGCCGTTGCAGCAAACACTTATACTAGTACACAATTAGTAGACAACTAGTATCATCCTAGCAATATACTTTTCAATTGCGCTACGCGTGCTCCAAATCAATGAACTATATTAGTCTAAATGCTCACAGTACAATTTTCTCCTATATATTTTTTGCTTGTGATGGCGATTGCTATTAAAACTATTTGAAAAAATTAACTACCTACAATTTTGGTATACTTTACTAAAACGTAAAATAATGTGTGAATATAACAGCGATAACAACAAATAAAATTGATAAAAATTTGACTCGGTAAGGAAAACTGACGCTTAATTTTCAAGTTTTACTGAACTTTCGCTGACTTTCAAAACATTTTTTCTATGATTGGGCTAGCATCAGTTTTTCTGTGTGTAAAACAATAGAGTGGTAATATTTTGATTAAATACTAAACTAGTTCTAATGAGCGCTACGATACGGTGAATTTGCCAGTTATGTTCAGTCTGCAGACTCTAACAGCACATGTGACAGACACCACAGATAGCAATCGATAAGCAGTATCGCTCAAAATCGATCGATAATCATTGAGCTCAAATCAATCGATAATCATTGTTGATATGCTTCAATGGGAGGACACGTGCACACGAGATTACGATCACCGTATTGATCGTCTACACGACCCACGGAAGGCCATAGCTTGTCGTGACACCTGTAAATATATTGTATTTTTTGCTGGAATAACTTCGAAAGGATCGTATCTTCAGCTGGCGCATCTCTGGCGCACTTGTGGGCACAATGGAAACGCGGTCTCCGAAAGGCGGGCTAATTGATATTGCACACCTCTGCGTGTATGTAAGTTAAAACACAAGTAGTGTGATCAGACTCTCATCATCCCGATTATTGTAATTTAATGTTTAAAGCGAAATCATAAGTCATAAGCAAACCTTGAAATTGTAATTTGAACTCCCTTGAATAAAGGTGCACGCTCTCGAAGCGTAAAACACATTTTTTTTAAATACCCGCCGGTTTTTGAAACGCATCGAGTACACCAGCATTCTTATGCACCTTATACAGATTAGCATAAATTAAAATAAAAATCGCGCTAAATTCGAACAACTTAGCATAAATACTGAAGGATTCAACTGCGTTTCAAAAACCGGCCGGTATTTCGCTTTAAAGTCCAGTAATGCCTACCATTGTTTCGGGAATCCAGCTTCTTGTCGCGAGTACGGACGATCCCAGTGGTCAGAAGTTACTGTGGCAAGGGTGTGGGGAGCGTTCTGAAATCTCAACGTTTTTGCATATCGATATGTGATATGATACTCTGTTAGGAGATGCTTATATTATAGACTCATCAAAGTTATTAACGGCTCACGCATACGACACTTGCATTTCTTGTTGGACTAATATTTTTGTCTATGCTTATGCTTACAATTAGCATGAGTCTATGCGTTCAATCAGATAGTTTTATGTCATCTGTTTTACTAGTATTATCATTTATTTATGCTTTAATAATCGCCTTATATTGAAAAAAACTTGCGCGATACATTTCATTGCAGTCACAAATGTTTTGTAATACGTTCCATCAGAAGTTACTAAATGCCACAAACCTTGAGCGGATTATTCTTCGCGTCCATCTCGCCGCGTTCAATTTCGGCGATTTCTTCGCGAATCGCGAGCAGCGAGTCGACAAGGCGATCCATCTCACCCTATAAATGGATTTCCATATTGATGCTGATTTGAGCTTAATTTGCCTTGTTTTGTTTTCAAGAAAGTTTTAAAAAGCGATGTATTTGGGCAACTCCACTGTATGACGTCACCCCCTCCACAATTACCCACAGAGTTTAGTACATAAGTTTACTAGGTAATAAAAAAATAATGTCATACTATATAGCAAAAGTAAACATGTTGAAAAAAAAATTGACTATTCAAAAGAAATTTGGAAGTGTAAGAAGTAAGAAATAAAAATAAAAGAAAAGAAATAAGCGAGTAAAATAATTTCCATACGATGTTTCCATATGGAATTGGGTACTCAGGTTTTTGAGCAAGACCTTCAAACGTGAGGACTAAGTGAAGCTTTGAAAGACTTGGGAATACTAAAAACGCACCTTATCTTCCGACTCCGTTGGTTCAATCATAAGACAGTCGTTGACGGGCCAGGACATAGTGGGAGAGTGAAATCTAAACGACGCGCCGGTTACCGTAGTCAGATAAAGCAATATTCCGTGAAGTGTAAAGTTACTACGGTACATGGGTATTTAGTAGCTATGATACCAAACCGCGCATCTCACGATTATGTACCGGAATTGATGTTAGGGTAAAGAGAAATACTAATATATTATATATAAGATCAACCGTTGAAAATTATTGAAGCCCTTTTCAAGAAATAAGGTGAAAATAGAATTCTTATATTTAATAAAATGTTTTCTGAGCTACCCGTCGGTAGGAAAATCATACCCGTAGTCCATAAGTCTCTTGGCGATGTCTACAACCTCAACGCCGGCGGCCTTTTTGAACGGTTTGCAATCGATGATGAACTCGTGAGCAACAAGGCCTTGCTCATCTTAAAATGAGAAAAATTACTCTTGCTCACCAAGAAGTTACCCATCCTAAAACGAGAAAAATTATGAAAATTATGATTACTATATGAAAGCGCAAAATGTGTTGTAATGTCAAATTTGTTCCTAGCGTATATCTTGACCTAACAATAAGCCGGTATGCGCCTTCACTTCTTTTATCCTTTGACAGGGTTTATTTTTTTATCTGCTCATTTTTTTTGTGTATATGTGTTTGGGTTGATTTCATCAACCTATACCTATTTTACGAATTGAAATTAGTACTACTAATTTATGTGATCAAAACAAAATGTTTCATTATTGAAATAATAAAGACGTGTATTTCATTCCGTATTGCTAGGCGGTTGCCAATATAAGTGAACTAATTAGATTCTGATGGAACCGTTGAACCATGAACCGTAGCGTAAAGCGTTGAAGCGTAAAGCGAAATGCTAGCCCCTGTGGAAAATTTGCATATGATAAGGAAATCCTATGTATCCTATGCTAATTTTGTACCTACGCTAATTTTGTTTTTTTTTCAAAGGGGCTAGCATTTCGCGAAATAGCGGCCGGTTATTGAAACGCATCCTGGACAACTGAATTTTTACGTATCTATGCAAAGTTACGCGAATTTAGCTCGATTTTTTATTCTTCATTTGCATAAGCTGCATAAGAATGCTGGTCTACTCGATGTGTTTCAAAAAGGGGCGGTATTTCTTTTTAATCTTGCCAGACTAGAATTATATTTTTATTTAATGCTCGCTCACCTTTGTACACAATCCTGTATCCTCCGGCTTCCAGTCTCTTCGCCATATAGTTTGCATTTAGAATGGCAATTTGTGATGCTTTTCTGAGACCCTGATGGCCCATCATTCGGATATAGGCCCAGGTGATTGGGAGAATGCTGAAGTAAGAAGTAAATAAATATGTATGTAATAATCTAGCTTAGAAATCACAAACAACCCGCTCGTACTGTGACTTGGGACCACTTTCAACCTTTGACGTAACCGAAGATATAGTCAAGGTGTGTTCTCATTCTCGTCATTATAAGTACAACGGTCAGGGAAAATTGTTTTTATAAACCTAACAACAGTGACAATTGTATGGCGAAGGATTGGCGAAGACTATAAACTATAAACTACAAACTACTAAAGTACTACAATGGTGCAAGAATGGTACCTAGCGGATCCCCATGGTGCGGCAGCGACCGCGGAGGTATGTCGTCCCTCAACCGGGATTACCGAGTGACCGGGCAGGAACGGGATCAGGTGCGATTTACTAAAAAAAATTAGAATATGAAGTATAGATTTCGATTTAATGGGTTAGGCACATGAAAAAACTATATGCTAACTTTATGTATCTAAAAACTATACGTATCTAATAATGAACCTTTGCTACAGTATGATGGACAGAACGCATATTTCAAAATTTCAAAAAAGAAGTAAACGCACACTCCGATAGGTCCAACTCCGGGACCGCCTCCTCCGTGAGGGATGCAGAATGTCTTGTGCAGATTCAAGTGAGACACGTCGGATCCGTAATCTCCTGGCCGGCACAAACCAACCTAGAGAGTGGGAAAGATACCGTAGGAAAAACCTGGCACAAGTATTTTATTGTTGTTGCACACGATAAATTGTATTGTAGCATTGGCTATTATTTATATTCTGCAGCCTAATAATATAATTTTGCGGTGAATTGCTCTGAACAGTGTTAATAATCTAATATTATTGCATTAAATTGCAACAAATTGCAACAGGTTGCCTTGTGTAAACCTAGAAAAAATTGCGTCTTTCAAGCATTGAAGAAACACGTTTCACCAGATTAATTCGCAGTCTTATTCGAACATATTACTTTCTGTGCCTTATTTGTTTACTTTCTTTCAAAAAAAAAAATAAAAGTTACATATGTATCCATACAAGGGACTAACCTGAGCGTTCATGTTGGCACCGTCGAGGTAGACTTGACCACCGTGTTCATGTACTTTATCGCACACATCTGAATAATTTTATGTTTTAGTTTTGAAAATGTTTTGAACATCGTTGAGCGTGGTACAGATGAATACATCTAGTAGAGGTTTGAGCAGGACACTACTGCTTAGGGCTAGACATAAACTCATCCTGTAAAAAAGCATGCGCGACTTACAAAGGCTATGCACATTTCTGCATTTAGAGCAATACTCCCTTAGATCTTAGATTCTCTCATATAGTTAGTTAGCCTATCACTCCATACCCTAGTGTGTTTGTTGTGGGGAAAGAACAGTTTGTTATATTTTAATATTCAGAACAAACCTCGAATGCTTGTTTCAAAAACACCGTGAGTGGATGGGTATGTGACCATAATTGCTGCAAGTTCATTGGAATATTTCTCAGCCTGGAATAGTTTTTGTTCATTGAAAGAAATGCGTACACTAGAAATATAAATATAAATTTCTTTGAGGCATCAGGTAATTTATATCCATCATTCTAAGAAGCGCAATGCAATATTAACATTGCTATTGTGCTGCAGAAACACTAGCTTGTTATTATGCAATTATGCTAGGTCAGTATGCCCGGCTTCAGAAATGAACTGGGCCCTGGTGAACCGTTTCTCCCGGGCCCGGTACTCTTTATCTTGCTTATGCTACATATCATACGAAAACATATAGCTACCTTATCAGCCAGGTCCTTGTAGTTGATATTACCGTGCTGGTCGGATTCAACAACTACTACTCGCATGTTAGCCATGTGAGCGGACGCTGGGTTGGTACCGTGAGCCGAGGTTGGGATCAGGCAGACCTGAATAAAGTCAAATTTTATTTTAAGATATCACTAGGAGAAAGAATGGGCTTTGCCTCCTTGTTCTAGTATAAAAACGTAAGACTCAGAGCACTAACAATAAATAAGTCATCTGGAACTCGTAGCGAAAGCAAAGCGAAATGTTATATGTTGCAGAATAGAAAATAAACTTTCTACACTGTACACTGTAACAACCACTATAAAACGGAACACATTCTTGAAATGTATGTATTTAAGTTGAAGCTTATCGATATAAATAAAGATTTTTGCATCTCATGCTTACATTTCTCTGCTCATCACCCTTATGTACCAAGTAGTTCTTAATGGCGAGAAGGCCAGCGTATTCGCCGTTCGCTCCCGAATTGGGTTGGAGCGAGAAATGATCGTAACCTAAAAGTAATACTATTAATCAACTATATATTACCAGCCATTCGAAGAGCCCTACGGGCTCTTCTCCGACTGGAGGAATCGGCCTTCGGCCGATTGTTACCCCATTTGAAACATTCACACATCTACAAAGTCATATATAATTGACGAAACGTATGATATGAGCCTGGATGGCCATTAGACTAACCAGGGATTTATTTTCTATGTCGCCGTTTACTGGTGAATCTGCGTAGGCCACGTGAAAAGGCATAGTTTCAGCTACACTTTCAATAAATAAAAGTGTTCGTTATATTTTTCAGAAGCGAGGAATTGGCCTTCAGAATTTTTAGCACGTTATGCGTGTGAGGCAAAAAACGGCTAAATATTTAGTTGCCAGATAGCAATTTTCAGTCATTGGTAGTATAGTGGTGAGGGCATGGGATTGTCAAGACGAAGGTCAAAGGTTCGATTCCTCTATAATGATTTTTTTTTTGCAATTTTTTTGTGTGTCTAATTTTGCATTAAAGAGCTAATAATTTTGTTTAGTTACCTTTTTTCGACTCTCAAACACTTTCCTAGTGTGAAAAACAACCATACCTGCCAACCAATACCAAAAAATGAGAAAAAATATTTCCAAGATTTTCTGATAAAAGCATGGTCCACTACATGGAAAAATTTCGATGCCATAACATAATTTTTTTTAATGAATATTCAGTTGCAACACGGATCTTACGACGATGGAAATCGATAATAAAGTGTTTGCTTGATTAGAATGTGCGCAGACAAGGAGAATTACGCCGCGCCATGATAATGCCATTGGGCACCTGATCGTTTCATAGTTGGTAATGCATCGATAAACAAACTACAAAGTATAAACTTTGTAGTTTAGGCTAGTACACATTGGTGGAAAGCATTGAATCACCCTATGTTTGGTTCACTGCCCAAAAATGCTCTTCGACGCTGCCGAAGTAGTTTCACAATTCAAGGATTAGTTTGGTACGTTTGCCGGATCTCTGCTTCCTTCTCATTTAGAGTAAGAGCTATCTGATAGCTTCTCAACAATATTACGTGGTATTCTCGAAGGAGAGGTATTTGTCGACCAGCCAAATGATCTGTTACGAGACGAACCAACAATCAACAGTTGACGACGACATCATTCTCCTTGTCTGCGCACATTCTAATCAAGCAAACACTTTATTATCGATTTCCATCGTCGTAAGATCCGTGTTGCAACTGAATATTCATTAAAAAAAATTATGTTATGGCATCGAAATTTTTCCATGTAGTGGACCATGATTTTATCAGAAAATCTTGGAAAAATTTTTTCTCATTTTTTGGTATTGGTTGGCAGGTATGGTTGTTTTTCACACTAGGAAAGTGTTTGAGAGTCGAAAAAAGGTAACTAAACAAAATTATTAGCTCTTTAATGCAAAATTAGACACACAAAAAAATTGCAAAAAAAAATCATTATAGAGGAATCGAACCTTTGACCTTCGTCTTGACAATCCCATGCCCTCACCACTATACTACCAATGACTGAAAATTGCTATCTGGCAACTAAATATTTAGCCGTTTTTTGCCTCACACGCATAACGTGCTAAAAATTCTGAAGGCCAATTCCTCGCTTCTGAAAAATATAACGAACACTTTTATTTATTGAAAGTGTAGCTGAAACTATGCCTTTTCACGTGGCCTACGCAGATTCACCAGTAAACGGCGACATAGAAAATAAATCCCTGGTAAGTACCATGCAAATTTGACATTGAAGGTGCTCTCTGAGGGGCAGATTGTAACTCTTGTGATAAGCTAGCATAGCTCAACCGGTAGAGCGTTGGACTGTGAATCGAGAGGTTGTGCTCTGCTGTGGGTTCGAATCTCGCCAGCGATAAAGATTTTGTATGCTCTTCCGATCGAAGAATTTTTCTTTATGAAGGGATTTCGTTGTGCACATAAAAACAAACCCGTGACAAACTCTTCTCCTTTATATAATAAGATCTATCTCCCCCGGTATCTGTTTCTCTCCGTCTCTTGATTAAGCTCTCTCTCTATTTCTCATGAGCTCTCTCACTCCCTCTATCTCCCTTCTTCTCTCGCACCATATTCTCATTTCATTAGGTAATTTGAAGGCTGGGGATTCCAATGAGCGAATTAAAAAGCATAATTACCTGTAATTTGGCACAGCCAATTGTTGAGATCATCGAATATCTGTTCATATCCTTTTGCTTGAATTACTGGCGCAAATGGATGCATATTGCCAAACTTTTCCCAGGTAATTGGCTGAAAGTTATTATTTTTGGGAATATTAGAATGTTGTATAATGTTAAGTGAGAGAGATACAGCTGGTGAGAGAAAAGAAGGGAGGGTGGAATAGGAGAGGGAGAGACGATGAGGAGTAGAGACAGCTTTCGTAAGTGATAGAGAGAGAGAGAGAGAGAGAGAGAGAGAGAGAGAGAGAGAGAGAGAGAGAGACAGAGATAAGGAGAATGTTATTTTCTAAATCTTACCTGAAGCTCAGCCGAAGCGTTCAATTTCATAGTACACGAGCCGAGAGGAATCATCGAGTGCACGAGTGAAACATCCTTATTTTCCAACCGTTTCATGTACCTGAAAGTTTGTTTTACTTTATGATTTCGCTAATTATCCACGGGAGCTCCACTCAATTAAAACGAAATGTAAAGGAGTATAAGTTATACGATTCTATGTATAAAAATAGATAACTAAATTAAATTATATAGGATAACATCTGAAAATATTAGGAATAAGATAAATCGGATTATAAAATATGGGAGGGTCACCTCGTTTCGACCCCTAAGTCAACATAATAATTACCCGGAGACTCCGCCCAGTTGCCTAATGATCGCTTAATTATCCAAAGAGGCTCCGCCCACCTGACTAATTGTTGTTCCGAATGATGTGAGTTAAAGATGGGATGTTCGAGGAAAGTGGACATTCTTGCGTGTTCAGAGTTACCAATCAAAGGGGAAGCTGTCTCCAGCAGTTGCTCTTTCACTTGGGCCTAAATAAGGGAAACATTTGGATTTTTTATTATTAACTTATTTATTAAATACACCAAAAGGTGTGCACCCGAGGATGAAAGTTAAAAACGAACATACAAACGGAAACAGATGACTGATTTGATTAGCAATGAGATTTGACATTCTGCATTTGGAATATTGTTGCAAAGGAATAAAGCCAGCATTTTTGTTTGTGTTAGGTATTACGGTATATACCTAAGATTAATTATTGTATGTAGTTTGCTCACTATCATTGTGTTTCAGTTATCACTTACAGTTGCTCATTGATCTTTTCTTTGGAAGATCAATGTTTCACTCTCTAGTAATAATAATTGCATCATAATTGTGCGTTTTGATCGGCACGTAGCCACTAGTATATAAGGGCTACTGCCTACGACTCATTGCTCATTATATCAACTCTACCACTGCCTTCTGTATTGCTAATAAACACTGTGATTATTCTCGTCTACTCTTGTCGCTCAGTATCTGTTTGTACAGACGAATATCTGTGAAATATAACAGTTTGAGCAAACCTTGACTCTTTATAACATTCCATACAAAAGTGCAGGTACATACCAACAAAAGAGAAAAAACACGCACATGTTAGACACGTTCAAGAGGTCTAGCCGCTTAATTAAGTGGAGGATTATATTATGTTCAAATAGTGTTTCATTACAGATACTGCGCTACTGTGTTGAAGAGATCGTTTCACTGGTTAAAACAGCGGTGCTTTCTTTTTCTTGCCTTGCTTTCTTCGAAACTGACAATTTCGCGTAATACTCTTTCTCTCTCTCTATCTCTCTTTCTCTCTCTCGCTCTCTCTCTCTCCCTCTCTCTCTATCCCTCTCTTTCCCTCTCTCTATCTCTCTCTGTCTTTCTTTCTTGTTCCCCTTCGTGGTATGGACTTGGCCCCTTTATTTTGTGGGAACCGTTGCATGTTTTTTGTGATTATGTTAACAAAACCTTTACATATAAACCATGCATACCTCGGTGATGTCTGTCTGTCCGGTGAACACATATCGCACATCGACGAGGTCGTCACTCTTGGTGGTCTCATCGAGGGAAACACCAACAGCGCCGTCGGGGAAGTATCTGAATTTATTTTATGTGATTTTGTTCGGCGCATTTATGGTGATGGAGTCACTAGAGAACTCAAAGACAATTCCACTGGTGCGCCGCATGAAAGCGAAATGAGTGCGAGAAAGGCGCACACGATACACGATGGCACATTTGAGGCGCACACTTTTCCTGGGCATCGCGTGCGTTTGGCAACTGCCAAAAACTGCGGAGCAGTAAGTAGTATCTCCTCGAATCAAGAAGCAGGCACAAGAACTAAACCAAATTTACAGGTTTCCATAAGTAAAAGATCATCAGCTAAATAATAAAAATGACAAACCTCAGATTCATTTTCTTCTCTTCTGCTCGAGTGCGGATGGCGGCTTGATCGCAGTCGACAACCTATATTTCATTATAATTTTACTTAATTGACTGGATTTAAATTTTAAAGCGAAAACCGGCCAATTTTTGAAAAGCATAGCGGACAACTGAATACTTAGGCATTTATACTAATTTGCTCGGATTTAGCTACATTTTTTATTATAATTTATGTTCATTTGCAAATGATTGCTGGTCTGTACTGTGTACTCGATGCGTTTCAAAAACCAGTTGGTATTTCGCTTTAAGTACTTTACTTTGAAGAGTAGAAGATGTTTCTTGTTACCTTGCTACCTTCAATGGTTTCAGATTGCTGTTTTTGCACCAATTAATATTATTTTCATCCTTATTCTTATCACAAGGTTTATTAGCTTATCACGAACCTTCAATGTGTCAAAGTAGTCCTTGTGGGCAATTGCGCCTCCATTAGACTTTATTTCTGAAATAAGATACAATTTAGGAGTTTCTGGCAAAATCCTTTCCAAAGAAACCAGCAGTCAGAGAAAGATTATCGGCCAACAGGGAAACATATACATTTTTTATGTATATACATGACCGATTGTCCCAGTCAGAGTATAGTTAGCAAAAATCACAAAAGTACGACTTTAGGCTATGACAGACTAATACATCAGATATTAAACCCAAAAATGTGAAACCTACGCTGTGACAGCCAAGCGGTACTCTTGTGTACAGTACGCGCAATTTCGGCCAGTCGGGCAGGGCCATGATAAACAGCGTACATGGCAGCCATGTTGGCAAGCAGTGCCTAAAAGTTGAGCTTACAATTAAACAACATATTGCTGACTCCCGAACTTGAACCCCTACGTTCGGGCGCATAGTGCGGCGCATACTTTCCCGCACGTTTTGGGCGTGCGTGCATACTTTCCCGCATGGTGTGGCGTGCGTGCATACTTTCCCGCATGGTGTGGCGTGCGCGCAGACTTTCCCACAGAGCTGCAGACTTTCCCGCATACTTTCCCGCATACTCTGCCATCATGCGGAAACTCGCTGAAATTACACATTGCGACAATTTTGTTCGCCCAACCATGCGGCAGACTTTCCCGCAGACATACCCGCGAGGCGCAGACTTTCCCGCACATACCCGCAGACTTTCCCGCAGACATACCCGCATGGTTTCCCGCAGACTTTCCCGCAGACATACCCGCATGGTTTCCCGCAGACAAACCCGCCAGCAAAAAAAGTTGCCTCCCAAAAACGCTTAGGACATGTCCAAATGACTGCCAGCGGAGAGACGTCTCCGCCTTTCCATCCTTTTGCTACATGTGCGATTATGGCTGAGTGGTTGAAGGCGCTGACTACAAATGAGTGGTCAGGGTTCAATTTCACCCATGTGCTTATGTCTTATGAGGCTTTATTCATAGAATATATGTTATGTGATGTGTTCTACATGACACATAATGTGTAACAAATACACTAAATTATTATTCTAATTTTTGCTTCAGAAATTCCGAGCCTTTTTAATGGTGTTTATTTAATTTTGAAGTGGGACCGCAGGGTGGACCGCACACTTTCTTGCACGGTGCACTGCAGACTTTCCCGCATAGTGCGGCTGCAGACATATCCGCACGGTGCATGGCAGACTTTCCCGCATGTGCGGACCTGCAAACCCGCACCATGCGGGAAAGTCTGCAGTGCACCGTGCGGGTCAGGTTCAGAGCCTTGACAACCCTCGCAGTTGTTCATACCATTGAGCCATATGAAAATTGAGAGCCCTATATGAACCGTGGGAAAAAACATGAAATGTGAGTTCATACACTCCCCGGAATTGAACCTTTGGTCACTTCTACCGCAGTTACCCGGTCAACTACCACTGCGCTACACCTCATGCACTAGTAACAAGAATCGTACCTGTGCCGTGCAAATGTTGCTGGTCGCCTTGTCACGCCTGATATGTTGTTCACGGGTCTGTAGGGCGAGGCGAAGTGCGCGTTCGCCGTTTGCTCCCCTAAATAAAATAGTTGAATTACCCAAGTTTAAGTTCTGCAAGGAACGCGGCAGAAGGCCGCATGCGCGCCGCATCCACGTCGCCCACAACTGACGGTGATCTCTTCTTGGCGCGGTGAATTTACACATTGGCATAATCTTACATATAACACAGACACACACCACACAGGTACGCACACACGTATACATATACAAACATACACACACACCACATACGCACCCACGTACGTATATATATATATAAACAAATATACACGCACACATACACAAATCAACAAGGAAATGCTATCCTCATTAAATAAAATTATTGACATATACCACATAATTGCCAAATAGCAAACTTATTGCAAACTTATTCACTTTGAAACTCCGATGATTCTTCCGGGCATCATACGGGAAAGCGTATTGCGCGGGTCGTTCTTAGCCACGGACATGAATCCCGCGTGTGGACCACCTAAAGGCAAACTATGTGATTCATATGCGGATAATTAAATAATTAATTAATTAAAAACTTCACATGGAATGCGACACTACCTGATTCATACGACTATATTTGTCGAATTTTTAACAAGGAAATCAGAGGTAAAATGCATATTGGAGTAAAAAAGGATAGAACCGACTGCAGGTACCCCTTCGGGCCCCTCAATAACAGTCCTAGCTTTAAACTTTTTTTAACCCCATTTCCAATAATTTCTGCACAACATATTTACGTCGTGAATTTGCTTTGTGTCTCCACGATATTCTCGACACGTTCCTAAAATATTATTCAACTTAATACTTACCGTAACCAAGTGGTACTCCGAATCGTTGTGCGGATCCCACAGCGATATCTGCTCCGAGGTCCCCAGGGGACTTGAGTATGGTCAGGGCCAGAAGGTCAGTGACCATTATCACCAGGGTCTGAATATAATAATTACAAATTATTATCACTACCCCGTCCACTTTACATTTTGCACAATATTCAATTGGAAAACTGCCGCCTGCTCGAGAATGGAATCTACGCTAGTTTACCGCCGACTTCTTTGGGCGAAGGATTAATTATAAAATATTGTGTGCCGGCCGAGCGCCATGAGCGCGCCACGCATATGCCAACATTTCTCACGTTTCATTTTCGCGCGCATCCGGATTTGGAGACCTCCGCTTCTTATTAAAACTAATGCACTAAATTACACGAAGTAGAACCCAATTTCGTTTGTATTTCCTTGTTTTTGCTTAAAATAATCGTGAAAATCATTTTTTTTTCAATACGAAAGGGTAATAATTTGTCCCTTTTTTTCCTTCATTTCTCATGGCACTATCTCACGTGTTTCCTGCGGAACAATGCACCCAAAAGAGACTAATCAACGGAGCACAATTTTAGTGCGTATGAACTCGAGCAAAAATGATTAGGTGATAAGGTTCCCTTTTATTGATAAGTTCCTGATTTAATAATAAGAACATGTACAAAATAAATAGGTTAGGTAGCTTCAAAGAGACGCTAACACTATTATTTAAGCAGCAAAAGAATATTTTAAGTAGAAGGGACATACTAGTAAGTAGTACATCATTGGACTGGACACTCAGGGCAATTACCGACGCAAAATCTAACTTCTGGCAAATTAACTGTTATACATATTACGTGAAACATTAGTCTGGATGGTGGTTCAACTTCAATGAATCATAGAGTGACTATAAGCATACCATTTAATTCAATTTCAATTAAAGCATAGAGTGATAGAAGTACACCATTAAATACAGAAAGTGTGTAAACTTTCCATTTTTATAGTAAAAGATGCGGCTACACTGCTCATTGTTTTCGCGTAATTAATTTGAATTTTAGCGCAGAAAAAGTTGTGCTTCATTAAATAGCTTATATAAAAGAGTTCATTACGGAATGCACAAACCCCCAGAAAATCCGTCAAATATTCTACTACTATTCCCGAGTTTTACCCAAGTTAGCAAATTTAAAACTTAAAATCCAAAAAGTGCTCAGCTAGAGTTTTGTAATCCCAATATTCCAAGGCGCTACCCATGATGTCTTGCCTTATGCAGGCAAGGGCGCATACACTCGGGTTTTCAGTTCTGGATCAGTTATCGTCACTGCACTCGAGCGGAATTGAACCCGCGAAGTCTAAATTGTGAGACGGCCGCGCTACCCACTCGGCCATATCGCATTGCAAGGTAACAGAGGAAAACGGCAAGAGAGGCGCGCAATAGGAAAGTGCAGTTCACAACGAATGTAAGAACAGTAAAACGAAAATCTATATAACAAGGATAAAAGATAATAGAGCTAATATAATATTTGACATTATGAATAATAATGACATAAAAACGAACCTTATTTTTATGTGCTGCTTCAATCAAAGCTTCAAAATTTTCAATACGTCCCTCTGAAACGAGGCTAATTTATTGCATGTCTTCCTATTCCTAGTTTTTTTCAATATTAGATTGCAATGTTTCCACAGTTTTACAAATAATAGTGTTCTTTTGTTAATTTCAATAGTTCATCTAGTGTTATTATTTTGTTCCAAAGTAATGAAAGTTCTATTTATAATCACTTCAACATTTCAACATTTATTGAATTTTTTTTGCCTAAATTAAGAAAACGCATGCGCACCTGTATCTGGGTACTGTACAACCACTGCAGCTGTATCTTTATCAAGAGCGGGGTTGTGTATGTCAAGAGTGTCAGTGAAAATTTGTAGAGGTCTAAATGAAAGTTTTATATTACATTGGATTATCTTATTATTTCATTTAGAAACAATTCATAAATATCCTTACAGGTTCCAACATTGTATGACATGCATTTATTGTTAGACCGACTGAAGCATGGATATTTTGCTAATAAGCTATTGAATACATAAACCATAAACGATCCGGGACAAAATAACAAGAAAAGTCGACTTATTATAACTATTAAAATTTAAAAAAAGCTATGTATACTTGTGCACGACTTGCTTGAAAATTAATATACTAGAATTCCTGTAGGAAAGGTTTTCAGTGTGAGCGGCGGACGATGTGTGCCGCAAGTAGTGGCTCGTGGCAAACACGTGTGCGGGAGAGGCGTTGCGCAAATTTCTAGTGAGGAAGGAAATACTTTAAAATACCACCTATTTTATATGATATTATTAAAATAAACGTACGCGCTCCTTGTTTGGATAACGTCGTAATTCTGTGGGTGAATCATTGGGTCGATTAGAACCTGAATATTTTTATTTATTTTTTATTTTTTTGGATGCTTCTATTTAGATCCAAGAAAACTAATAATAAAACTCTGACAAGAAGTGTATTTGGGCTAGAATTATCTCACCGTGCGTTAAATAGAAATTTTCCTCCGCGGGGCGGCACAAAAATTATTACACGAAAGTACTGCCGCGCGGTTATACCGTATACGGTGCGAGAGTGGCGCGGCGCAAAATCCAGAGCTTTAGGTCGACAATAAAAATGAGAACGAGTAAGATGACTTTAGTTTCCCCGTACCTTATTCCTTTTAGTGGATCTTGCTGCTAGTGCTACTGCTTCAGCAGCTGCTGTGGATTCGTCGAGTAGAGAAGCATTTGTATTCGGCAGACCGGTGAGGTCCGCAACCTAATTTTTTTTAATAATTATTTATTTTGAAAAAGTTTTGTCATTAAAGGTTCAAAAAGTGGTTTAAACACGGGCTAAACACAATTAAGGCTTATTAAGGCATACTCTACACATGTACAATTTCTACTCTACAATTGTACGATTTATATTCAACAATAACAAATTGTTACATGCACATAAAATAACTAATTAAAAAAGAACAAACAATGACGAGGTCAGCATGTCTGTAAGAACAAATAATAAATAAATATTTAGAAGAAAATGAAACCATACCATCGACTGATAATTGAGTAGGGATTCCAATCGTCCCTGTGAGATTTCTGCTTGATAGGGTGTGTACTGCGAGATCCTGAGGACATTTGATTAATTAACGGAGCGGATGAAATACCACGGTGCGTGACACTTGTGCGGCCCGAAGTCTGTGCGCCATAATGCTAGATCGTTTGCGCCGCAACAAAATTTACGGCAAATTGATGACAAGGAAAATCATGTAAATGGAATAAAATTTTCATGCCAATTTTCGTGCGGCGGCGCTGTTGGCGCGTGCTCATTGGCGTAGATCAACTAGATTAATTAATGGGAATAAAAATGAATAAATAAATGCCGCGCACCATCCAATATTTTCCATCATATTTCGTTGAATGACCGCCGGTGTGATTGTGCCGTAATAGCCCATTCCTACGTACGAGCGGTAGACCTGGAAAAGTGGAACTTTAGTCTGTGTTCGGCCACAAAACGTGCGCCGCCGAAGAGTGACGCCCAGTACCGTGCGCCATATGTGTGCCAAAAGATCGCTAAAATATATATGACACGGGAATTTTAAGTAGAGTTTATTGTTGGTTCCGCTATATAAAGTATCGTAAACATGGAAGTCACCTCGGTGCTGACCAAAGTCTTTTGCGGTCACTCAATTGAGAATTCAATTTCAAATTCCAAATTCCGAGTAGTCATTTTGCCATTGAACTCTCGGACAGAACAATCATGAAACGTACAAGTGCCAGTTCTTTTGAAGGGGGAGCTTGCACTTATGAATTCAAGTTGATATTTTGTACCCGAGCTAGTTGGAGGGCTACCTCGCTCGTGACCCTTCTATTGATATTTGATGTTGTTGATTGTGATTTGATTGTGTTACGCTACTATTGTGACTTCTGTGCTATTGAATTATTTCGGTTACTTTATAATATCATGTATAATAATGGTATTTTTCGATGTATCTACTATTTGTATTCGTAGTTATTTTTAATTTAACTTAATGTTCCCCGTAAGTAGTAAAGGACTTGAACCCTTTACTCTGTGGGACCTGGTTATTATTTTCTCGCTTACCTTGTTATTTTGTACTTGTCGTTTTTTATCAATAAACCTTTATGACAAAAAAAATTAGTTTCTCTATCTATACATATCATTCTGCGATTATCCCATACCAGCCGTTCGAAGAGCCCTACGGGCTCTTCTCCGACTGGAGGAATCGGGCTTAGGCCGATTGTTACACAGTGTTTAAAAAAACTTTCATTTACGTTTATGTGGAAACGTATAATTTGGTTCTGGACAGCGTTTTTGATGTGGGTTCGAATCCCGCCAGCGGCAAAGATTTTGTATGTTCTCTTTCGATTATGAATAGAAATTTTTTTTTATGAAAGAATTTCGTTATGTTCACACAAACAAAAAAGTAAACTCTTCTCCTTTATATAATAAGATGATATAATGTGTTTGTGAACTATAAAATTGAAAATTGACAGAATGATGTATTTAACGTTAGAAAGTTTCATACCTTGTTTCTCTCGGCAATTGATTTTAGCTCCCTGATCATACGGTACTCGTCAAGCGGCTCGGGCAAGTCCATCTCTTTTTCCAAGCGAATTTGCTTAGGCACATTTGTGTTGGTCAACTGGTCCAGGTTCTGAATTACTTCCAAGGTAAACACGTGAAGTGGTATAACACGCGGTTTTGAAAAATATACTGAACATCATTCCCATAGGCGCACTATGGTGTACACAATTTGCATGTAGTGCATGGAAGTGTAATTGCCGGAATGCGTCCCAAAACGCGTGCAATATCGCTTTATAATATTCATTATCGTGGTCAATCGCTATGGGCGGCTAAATAGTTTGGCGGAAATATTATAGAAAAGTCGGAATTCAATACCAGGTGCCTCACCGAGAACGCTAATAAACCACGTAGGAAGCTGTACCTTTCATGTTACGGAGAAACGTACATATAGCAGCGCCGTATTATAATCATACACAAGGTTTGTATGTACATCGAACGGTCACATGCTTACATCCAGAAGGATGATGTGCAAATAGTAAATTTAGCGCGTGCGCGGCCGCATTACGGCGTACAATTGACAGCGTTACGGTTAACAAGCGGCAGGGAAAATGTGGTGCGAAAACTACTGTACAGGGAGACTTCTGACAATTTTCTCACGTGTTCGTAACATCATTCAGAACATTGCCTACCTTAAACCCCAAATAGTCCAACATTTGTTGTTTCTCCAGTCGGCTCGGTCCGATGTGACGGTCGGCGAATGCATCGTGCACACCGGCACTTTGAGCTAAAAAGAACATCGTTATCATGGTCAAGTGGCTAGAAGTCTTGTCTCGAACTCGGAAGGCTATGGTTCGAACCCCCTGTCTACGGCTTGCAAAAATGTTATTATTAACCAAGTATCGATTATGAATATTATGATAGTAAAACACACAGAACACATACTGAGAACATGTTTCTTCCTGATATGGATTTCTGAAAATGACAGTTTTTCTGTAGTGGGATTCAGTTCAAATCGTCTATTTTTGTTGCTTTGTATCGATTTTTTTACTCGGTAAGGATCAGAGAAACAACGTGTATAACATGAGGTAGGGACAGGGCTACAAATGTCACTCAGCATACGGCTCAACACCACGTGTTATACCGCTTTAAAGAAAGTTGTGGACAATATGAATAAATGAATAAACTTACCGGCGACGAGCGGTCGAACGCTTAGCTTCGATGCTCGGGAAAGAGCCGCGCGGAGCATACCCCTAAATGAATAACATTTATTTATAATATACTAAAGCGTAACGAAATCTCAGGAAATGTCTGGCATTGCTTTCAAACATGATTGCTGATATACAAAATGTGTGTATATCCTACAGCACGACAAATGCGTAACTTTGTAGAACGCAACACGCAAAATATGCACTGACTTTAGCTTTAGAAAATTAGTAGCAGGAATGTGTGTGTAAAAACAATAATGATAATGAAATTGGCTATAGCGTGATCAATTTGCATAGAACATGGTAAATAACCTGGAAATAAGTACGCTACAGTATATAACAACATAGAAAGTATCACAGGTCTAATTTTTGAATTTCAGGATATAAATATTTGAATATTTATTTGAATATTTATTATACTCATTAAAAGAGCATAAAGGTAAGGAAAACTAAGTCAGGGACTTGACTTGCTTGAAATTTTAAAAACGAGACATTTTTCGGGTTTGCGTAGCAGTTTTTGCTCCTAATACATGGTGGAATAACGATAAATTTGATAATTTTTGAGAGTGTCTCAGTATTGATAACTTCTTGTTTTAGTGATAGTTGATCAGAGATAGGAAGGAGTATAGATAGAAGAAAAATGAAGGAAAAAAGATAATAATGGAACATAGGTACTTAGAGAGCAGACAAAAAGAAGAAACGAAAAAGATAACAAGATAAAACGTGTGGAGTGACTTTTTGAGAAGACAAAGTATGAAGGGAAAATATTTGATTTTATAATAATTGGCCTTTTTGCTAGATGCTTAGAGCGAAATAGCGGCCGGTTTTTGAAACGCATCGTGGACAACTGAATTCTCACGTAGTTGTGCTAATTTGCTCGATTTTTTATTCTAATTTATGCTCATTTGCATAGGCCGCAAAGGAGTGCTGCTGTACTCGATGTGTTTCAAAAATCGAGCGGTATTTCGCTTTAATTAACATTCAGAAAAAAAAATTCACTAGGAGAGTGAGCGTAAAGATGCTAGAAGAAGTTTATAATCTAAACAGCTAGTGAAATACTAAAAGTGTCCTCGATGTGTGATCACAAAATGCAAACATCGGTAACAAGTAACAACTGGTACAAAGAGAAAACATAGTTGGTTAGCTGCGCGTTTATATACGGTGCGAAACCACTAAATAGAGATTCGATCAAGAATGGCGCGCACTGAAATTGGGCATCCGGTGCGCGGCTCACCAAAATAAATCACCGTTTCCAATTTCCACAGGGTACAGTCCCAAAATTAAAATTAACAACTCTAAGTTTAGTCAAGGACTATACCAACACATCATATAGTTATTCCTTACTTATCGTTAGACTTTTTTAATACACAAGTAACTTTGCAACCAAGTTGTAACACTGTTTTGATAAGAATTTTGTGATAAGAACACAGAGAACGATTAAAACTGCAAATGACAATGAGTTCATTTGACAAATGACAGATCGTTTACGGTTTGTCACTAATTTTTTGTAAATATATTTTTAAAGTAAATGTGTATGTTTTATCTAGTGATGCGTAACATAATCGCGTAAATATGCATGTAATAATAAAAATGCACACCTAAAAGACGAATTAAGGACTTATAAAGGAGTTAGGGTCTATATAAACCTACGATATCTTATCATGGAGTACATAATCTATATATAGGCTATAGGATGCCTGAGGCAACTGCATATTGGCAAGTAGCAACTTTCCATGTTTCATACAATACTCATAAATAAGAAGGAGTGTGATTAATTTGTTCTGTTACTTGTTCTAAATTTCTAAAACTTGGGTGTTGAAAGTGAGAACTCGTATGAATTAGTTAACATGTAGAAACTGTAAATACAGTGCAAAAAAAAGATATAGTTAACATGTAGAAACTGTATATACAGCGTAAAAAAAATATAGATTAACCGCTGATATTACCAACGTCGGGATGAGGTAGGTTCAATCCATTAATAAACAAGGGACTAATTAGCTACAGCAGCTAACCTTACAGCCTAGCAGCCTGCCTAACTGCCTAACACAGCTAGCTGACTAGAAACCAAACAACCAGATAAATAAAGAAAGCGATAATAAGAAAAGTTAAATTGTCAAACTGATAAAAAAAGTATACACCGGGTGCGCATGCTTTTATTTATTTGTCTCACCTTTCAGCTCATCATCTTACCTCTGAAAACGGGCCGTAGCGCTCCGGAACATTGCAACCGGTATCCTGGTAAACTTTAGTCACAGCGCAAGGCGCGGAACCACTGTAAAACAACTTGTTAAACAAATTGCGCTAAAACGAATTGAATGGATCCAACGTTTACTACTTTCTATTTTCTATTGATGCTGTTGGAATGCACGTGCATGGGTTAAAAGAACGAGGTTTTTATGGGGTTTCCAAGTCTCCCAAAAAACGGTGTGATTCTGTCAATACTACCGAATTTCTGCACGAAACCTGCATATATTATGATGTGAAAAATTAAAAAATATTCTCGGGTAGTTATAAGATACGGTAAATGTTCAGCATACTTGCAAACCCCATTATGCAGGATTGATAGAACTTTGGCATACTACGCGAGAAAATGTGAAAGAGGCGTATTATGGACCTTTAAAATTGTGAATAATAGGCGTACACATACACCGTAATTATGGGAGAGATTCAACTTGTCAGATGCCCTAACCTCTGAATTGTAGTTGTAAGGTATTTGATCTTTTGAGCTATGCACCCTGATCGTGTAGATAGTGCCTTGATGACAGCTATCCTAGGCCCTAGGTCGGGTCCAATCTACAGTTTACTTACGCCTTGGGACAAGTCCCAAATTGCTAATGGTTCGAACAATGCACTGATTTTAGTAACGTCACATTCGCACACAAGGCTACCGCTGAATTGGTAAGTTAAGGATAGCTGGTAAAGCTACCTGTCAATCATTTACTAGTTTTACATTCCTTATACCAATTCCAACGTCCAAATTATACCCATCGACAAATTAATTGTGCCTGTGATTTAATATGTATGATGCGCAGTCTCAGGCAAAGTTACGGGTTAACGTTAAAATACATCAAATAAAGCCGCATCGAATACTTGGTAATATTATATGTAGATGTCATGCACTCTTGCGAATAAAACAGTGAGTGAGGCCGACTTTTTGGTTTACCGCGTTGCAATTTTCATGTGCAAAAAGCGACAAGCGAAAAGTTCAAAATGAACGTAAAATCGCTGATACCACGGGAATTTTGATAACATTTTACAGACACGAGGTGCCAATCAAATAAATAGAGAAAGAGGCAACATTTAGAACCAACATACTATAGTATACTAAACAAATGCTTCGCAAATATTCATGGGTAACTTGTTACCTTCTGGTTTACGATGGCCGATGCAATGATGATACTTTGCGCAATCGCTGCGGAAGGACCGCAGGGAACGCGGCACATTTGCGCGCAGGTACGTAGCATTTTGGTGCGCCACGGGTGCGCCATCTGACTTTCGCGTTCCCATGACGCATCCTAGAGGGGGTGTGCTGCCCCGTTTTGGCGGACCCCTAGGACGGTGGTCTCTCCGTTTTCCTGTGGATCGGCAAAGACAAAGTATCTAGCTATGGATTGGAATCTCTAAAATTTAAAGAAATCTTTGAATGTACT
Organism: Pelodera strongyloides; assembly: GCA_036852015.1. Taxonomy (NCBI): domain Eukaryota; kingdom Metazoa; phylum Nematoda; class Chromadorea; order Rhabditida; family Rhabditidae; genus Pelodera; species Pelodera strongyloides. The sequence goes on along the minus strand of JAANDG010000590.1, from coordinate 59,592 downwards.
TCAGGCACGGGACACCGGTTGTGGGAAATTTATTATATAGAGGAGAAAGGTTTGTTTGTCACAACGTCCGCAACGAAGCCATTTCATCAAGGCCGGTAATTCATAACGGAAATGGGGAACACAAACCGACTTGGGATTCAAAGCCTCGACCGCTCTACCTGTTGAGATACGGAAGCTGGTGCTATGCTCACGAGCTGGGTTCTGTCGAATCGTGTCTTATGTCTTATTAGTTGTACGCACACTAATTGTTTTTTTTAGTTGAAAGAGGACGAGGATCCTCTCCCCAATATTCTGAAACGTATGTTGAACATCTTCATCCCTATTTATTGAAACGTAAGCTGAACAACCATATGTTGAAACGTATGTTGAACAGTTGAACATCTCCATCCCAATATACTGCTTATTTTTACGTTTCAGGCGTTTGGTATAAGTAGTGTCGTGTGTCTTCAAAATATGCGTTTTCGTTCGCATAAACCTTGGAAGAGACGTTTCGGGTGTAGCAAAATTATTTCGACAATGGAAAGCTGCCGGCGTCGTTAGCCCACTTCGTTCATTGCATTTCCTTTACCGGTTCTAAAACTTCGAGGTAAATCCCAACCTTGAGATACGCCAGACGACATAATTTACACAATAATTATGTATGTCTTATAAGATTCGGCTCGCACTTGCTTCCACTTATTTCCAGAAGACATACACTTGCAATTAAGCCACCACCCAGCTGTTCGGTTCAATTCAATTACACGCTGATAATTATATTATAGTAAAGATTGTAGCTTTTACATGTATAAGGGGTAAGGGGGTGGGGGCTAAATTTTCTAAATTTACTAAGTTCTTTTGTCGTACAGCTCTACGCATTTTTCCAACTGACCCTAACTCATCAAAAATTCGCATGGCACGCGTAGTGTAGTTCATACTTGATGAGCTGTCCCCCAAATATAAATCCAACAAGGTGGCCTAAACTAAATCTGCGTAGTTTTATACTTTGCGAATCCGCAGATTTTTTTACCATGGACACTCCAAATCGTTTAAAGCGATACAACCGCCGCTTTGCGACAGTGTCATGGCATGGACAAATGCACTCTCATATGCTGTATCCAAGTGAAACTAACTTGAAACACAGTCTGTCGCAGTTGTTTGCAATAATAATAATAACCAATAAGATTGAGTGTTTCGCCATAGTTAAGAATTTTGAATTTTCGTGCATTACCTCGGGAATAAAACAATAACATAACACACACAAGAGCGAAGTATAACAACGTTGAGCGTCCAAAATAAGTTTCAACAACAGGCTAATCGACTTCGACAGTCCTATTCCTTTTCAGAGAATTAATTTCGCTTGCCAAAAGCCGGAAGTAAAAACATTTATTATTCGGAAATTGTTGAAATCTGAGGCGGTTGTGTTTTTTTCTAACAATTCATATAAGCGTGGTTTTGTGGAGGCACATTTTGCAGATTTTTCTCACACAAATAAGACATGCTTCGGCGAATTTTTTGTTATAAAAGACAGGCCGCGCAAATAAGTAAACACTTTGTGCGCTACGGTATCGCCGCGCTGTACAGGCTCACGCATTGTCTCATGGCTGCCCTCTTATTTCAGCATGTTTTCCACGAGGTTTTCAGGGCTCTTGTTGGAGCCTCTATAACTAAGATGTATTATTGTTTCTTTTTGCCAATTCTCCTTCATTAGAGAAGTTAGAGTATTTCCCGAAAAGTTTCTAATTTTACACTCTACCTAGGGACAAAGTGACTTTGTTAGAGTTAGGTGTTTCGTTAAAAGTTTCTAATTTTACACACCACTCATGATCTGACCCACGCAGACGTAAAGAGAGTATATGTTAGGTCATTATTCGTTGAAATGCCCCTTGTTTGGGCACAATTCAACTATCAACGTTGAAAGGCTAAATATAGGCTAAATTAAATTCCGGATGTGTATCATCATGTGCTTTAGGCCAACAAAAGTGTCTGCAAATTTAAAGTTTTTGTCTGGGAGCGTATTCACCAATAAAAGCGTGGGGTGGACAATTTTGAAGACACCTTTTGCACACATAATTAAGGCAAAATTCGGCGAATTTGAATGTGGTCGTTGTTCTATTTAACGCGAAATGCCGGCCAGTCTTTGAAACGCAGTGAGTGCACCATCATTCGTATGTAGCTTTTGCAAATGAACAAAAATTAAAATACAAAATCGAGTTAAATTCGAGCAACCACGCTGCGTTTCAAAAACCGGCCGGTATTTCACTCTAAAGCTGCATAACCTCCGGTTTTTGAAACTCATGCTGGAAGATATGTTCCCATATAGTGTACAAATAACTGCACTAGTTTTTTGGTCGAATTATGTTCATTTGGGTACAACATTTGCGAATACAGGTGCCCATCATTTGTTGCAAATCCCGGCCGTTATAACGTTTTACATTCAAACTACCGTACCGCGTAAATATCGGTGAATACTTTGAACGCAGCGGTATCGGCGGTATCGCCGCGCTGTACAGGCGCTGGGCCGGCTGGGCTATGAACACCGTTCCCTCCGACGGAATACGTGTGTGATATTAAATTTTCGGAAGCTATTTTTTTTTGATAACCTCGATATGCGTTACATAACAAAGTACCATAACCGCATAACAAAGCTATGTATGTATAGTTCTAATCCGTTGTAAGGTTTCTTACTTTCGTTTTGATTTTTATTACATTTTACTTTTCGATATCACTTTTGTTATGAAGCATCTTGACTTGAAAAAAAACAATGCGTAACTACTAGCGGAACTTATTATATCAGATAAACAATTGCTCCAACAAATATCATGGGCCATAGGGTTGTAGAGCTTTTAAAAGCTAACCTTAACTATTAGATGCTACATTTTTTCAGAGCAATCTAGATTTTTTTAATTCTCATTGTTAGGATTCCAGTAGCATCTCATGTTATAAATTGGCGTGCGTTCACAAGCACACATCTGCTAGTGACCTCATTGTGTTTCTGCAATGTCTGTGATGATAATTACACGCAGAGTTCAATTTTTAAGTCAATTACATTTATGTAGTTTGAAGTTTCGACAACTTAATCTGAATATTTGAAGTATTAATGATTAGCTTAGCTTAGTTAATGATTAGCTTAAGTCTGAGGTGATACTCACAAGCAGCGTTCAATTCATAATTCATACACCGAATAATAGTTATGTGGTTTTAAATATGTATTAATCTGATTTTTTTTTAATTTATAAATTATTAAGTTATTTCTGCAAAAAAATAAACCACCTGTCGCATTGGATTCGCATTAGACAGTAATTTGACTAATGCAGTGACGAATTTTTTTTAAAGCGAAATGCTAGCCTCTTTGGAAAATTTGCATATGATAAGCAAATCCTATGTATCCTATGCTAATTTTGTACGATCGTCCACGGCAATCGTACAAAATTAGCATAGGATAACATAGGATTTGCTTATCATATGCAAATTTTCCAAAGGGGCTAGCATTTCGCTTTAACACGTCTACCTTTTTTCCACCTACACGCACAGAAAACGCAACCTATTTCATTAGATCGTACATGAGGCGATGGTAAAGCTCTGATCGGGTACTACTAATTTTGGCTTTTATTAGCGCATATTTCAGCATGTTTATTTACACCACTCAACACTATAGACAGACCTGGTGTTTCCTAACACCAGCCTGGGACAGAATTTAAGCTAAAAATAGCAAGTGCAAACTAGTTTAGGACTCGTAATTTCCTTTAAAATTTATGACTCTCTTGTTATTTTCATTACGGAAGTGCGGGGTCATTCCCATTGTTTCTTAATGAGGGGCGCACGCTAAAATATTACCCCTGAATTTACGTCATCAGATGAATTTCGCATTTTTCCTATTTTCAACGAATCCAATGGAAACGATATAAGTTGAAAGAAAGTTTTCTTCTTCTTGATTTCTATCTATTACCTATGTATTTATGGATATACTAACTTGGCCACTTACAATACAATTTCTAGCTAACGTCAAAAAGAGAGCCTTGCGGCCTGTGAACACTATCGTACCCTGAGCAGTAGTTTTTCAATTGGTATAGGTATAGTGAACTGAACTGTCAGGCTAACTGCAAGGCTTCCCCGCCTTTTTGGGAATATTCTATTTCTCAACTGGCTTCAGCAACATTACTGTGCGGTGCCGCATCGTAGTATATACCAAACTAAAACTCTCAAACCACCAAATACTCCTTACAAGTTACTACATTATAACTAATTTATATTTCACTATTGCTATTGCTTCGGTTTATCTTTCCGATGATTCATTCACAACCTAGCACGAGCACCTGGCTTTTCGCTGAATTTTTAAGTGGCAAAAACGCGAAAGAATAATTAAGTATTGGAAATTTCCCTAGAGAGGTTTGGGGAAAAGTTTTTGGCCCTTCCTAGAACTCGAAGAACTTTCCCTGAAACCTGCTTTTCTTGCAACAGGATACTTTGCACACACATTTTATGTATTCCATGATGAGTGTGTTCAAAGAACTTCAAGCCTGTCGTTACTAAAATTTAAAAGTGTGTTGTTTGAAGCTGGAACTTTTTTCTATATAGACAGAACACTGTGTAAGGCTTGAAGAAAGTATGTCACTCTTGAAAGAGTTATTCTACGTTGGTATTCGTGAACCTTAGCTATGTCGTCGGTCATTGTTTCTTACGGATTTTAAAAAATTAAAAAAATTTGTTTTACGCTTCAAGAGCGTACGGATGATGGTCAAGCGAAATACCGGCCGGTTTTTGAAACACATCGAGTAAACCAGCATTCTTATGTAAATGAACATAAATTAGAACAAAAAATCGAACTAAATTCAAGCAAATTAGCATATGTAGGTAAGAATTCAGCTGTCCACGATGCGTTTCAATAACGGTCGGTAATGCGTAGTATTTTGTTTTCTGATTTCATGAATTCACATCGCTTCTCAGAGCACAGCGAACTTATCAAAATACTCTGCACACACAAACATATTAGGTAGGCGGTGAGGGGTGATTGCTGGTTGATAACTCTGAATTCTGAATAATAGAATAGTTTCCGCATACCTGATCTGCCTGATCCTCTTTCAACAAGAGGTTGTTGACAGTCTTATTGTTTATTGGATTACCACACTTTGTGTAACTCGTACACAATTCACTATTATATGATTATTTTTAACACAATTTATTAGTATTTCTCCCTTTTCCCAAATAGCTTCCTTGTTTATGTCCATTTACGGTAGGTCCTTGTTTTAAATGGTCAGGCCCATTTCAAATGACCCCTATTTTTGATGATTCCATCTAGTTCTCGATGTCAAATATATTAGGATGCAATATTTTTCTTATTTTCAAGCGCAAAATTCACACACTATTCGGCAATTTACCGTCGGCAGCCATCCCCAACTATTTATCGCAGTTGGCACGCCCCTTCGCCCTCATTGGCCAATGTCGCAATTGCCACGCCCAATAGAGCATATTGCCCAATTAGCGCAAAGGGGCGTGACAACTGCGATAAATAGTTGGGTATGACTGGCAATGGTAAATTGCCGAATACTGCGTGAATTTTGCGCTTGAAAATTGGAAAAATATCATATCCTACTATATTTGACATGAAGAATCAGATGGAATCATCAAAAATAGGGGTCATTTGAAATGGGCCTGTCCCTTTAACTCCTCTCTCTCGATATATGTCTGCCTGCCTCTAATCTTACCGTAGGGTAATCTATTCTTATGAGCAAATCAATGAACTTTATATAATAACAGTAGAATATTAAAAATACAACAATTTCAGGTTAAAAGTAAAGGAAATGCAGTTCCTAATCCGAGTTGTGCTCATTTTGGCCCTACTGACCGTATTCACACAAGCCATGTTATTCTACGGCGGACATAGCAGAGTGTATAACTACAGACCCCCAAAAAGGTGGGCTATCTTATTATATAAAAGAGTAACTGTAGTGTGCGCTAGCATTAACGTTACGGAAGTAGAATTCGAATAAATTGTTCCGCTTTAGATATAAAAGAGTGCCGCTGCTCAAAATAGAATATTCTCATGTAAAAGAACGATGCATGTAAATCTCATGTAAATGAACGATCTTCATTCGCAAAGATTTTCGTTTACGTTACAGACGTTTCATAAGTATGGAAAGATGCTTCAGGCGGCGTAGCCGTCTGGTATCGTATATATTTTTTTGCAATGCAGATGCGCTACTATACTGACTATGCCCAGTCCATTGTGTGTTCGACATGTAATTAATTATTTATTTAATTATCCCCATTAATTATCCTTTTGGTGTATTTAATAAATAAACAATAAATTATCCCCATTATTACAAAGCTGCCTTTTGGTGTTAGCCAGCCAACCAACGAGCTGGCTAGACTTAAATACTGTTCCTTTTTTCATAGCAGGCAATACTATTCTGGCCTAGACATGTCTTTATATTAAACGGTTGGGTTCACTACAAAATCACCTTGTTTTTATGCTTTAGTTTGATTGTACAAAGTAAAAGTAAACAAAGAGCATAAAAAATGTTTCTTGAGTTACTCCCTAGGGAAGATATTAGGTAAAAAGGGTGAGTATTGATCGATCTCCCGATAACATGAGTAAACAAGGTAAACTAGGGAAGCTAAGAGATATGGCTGAAACACACTGTTTTGAGCAAAATAATTGTAGTTTTCATCGTTTATTTTACTTAAAGCGAAATGCTAGCCTCTTTGGAAAATTTGCATCTGATAAGCAAATTTTATGTATCCCGTGCTAATTGTGTACGATTGCCGTGGACGATCGTACAAAATTAGCATAGGATACATAGGATTTGCTTATCATATGCAAATTTTCCAAAGGGGCTAGCATTTCGCTTTAAAACAATGAAAAAAAACAGTGTGTTTTTGTAGTGAACCCATCCCTTTAGCTCTTTATTCAATACGTAAAATAAACACATGATCGTCAGTGCAAGTGTTGAAATTTCAATGAGACCTTTTCGTAGCCATCAAAAGCGCGCCAAGCAGTTGCCAAATCGCCGGCTTCAGCGGCTTTCGATCCCAGCATGCAAGCATGCTGTGCGGCGGCGTGCACCAGTTTTCCTATAGAAATAACTACAATATATTCCTTTTAGGGCTTCTTTGATGTCGGACGATTTTCAAGGATTTGTTCCCTTTGCTAACGATATTGATTACTGAATGAATGAATAAAGAAGTTATAACTCTGTTTTTTATGTATATAACAAAAATATAAATCGCGGTGGAAGACAATGGATCGATACAAGGTGCCGCGTAATAAAATAAAGTTTTGGCAGCTGCGCGCCCGAGGTTCAGGAGTTTGTGATTATTGCGTTTTGGATGTGCTTTACACGAGAATCGTAAGCCTTCCTACGCGGCTACGATATATTCGTGATGTCTTTTTTTGCCAAAAAAATCGCCAACAACACTAGTAATCTGAGATAGTAGAATAAATCATTAGATAATCGATTTTTGTCAATCAATAAATAGAGAAACACTTCACCGATCACGCTCATTAATCAATAACTATTTTTACGCAACACCTATGTTCTTCATTTGCAGTTTAGCGGAAATCACAATCCCACGTTTCCTCCCAAACTAGCGGGAAACGCGGGATTCCGTCCTTATTGCGAGCGCTAACCAGGGGCCTTGCCGCTAACACAAGACCTTACCTAAGGTTTAATTGCGAGACATTATTGGCTAATCTGTCAGGAAACATGCGACTTTTCTTATTGCGTGGGATTGGGTGCTAGCCTGCCAGGAAACGCGGGATATATTTTTGTTTCGCGAGAAACGTGCAGTAGAAGAACAGAGACACTATCTGTAACTGAACAAATAGCCCGCGTTTCCCGCTAGTTCGGGAGGAAACTTGGGATTACGATTTCCTCTAAACTGCAAATGAAGAACATAGTAGTTGGTCTGCGGTCAGGTAACGTACGGGATCTCTGCGGATCAATAATAAGTTTGAATATATGGTGCGAAAATTAATTTTTGTAACTTATTTATTTATTTTGACCTTCAAAATGGTCGTTGCCCCTAGTTCTTCGGTCTCTCACCGGTCCCGGATACCAATTTGCTACGGTTCTAAAAACATTGCGCATGCGATCAAGTTTTGAGATAAAATAAAAAAAAAATCGAAAAAAAAAATCTCGGCCGCGGATCTCAAATTGAGTACGCGCTCTTTGAATTTAGCTTTGCGAAGAACTTAGAAATCTAAATATGCATCTTGTTCCACTTAGCATCACATTTTAGCCAATATTTTTAAAATTCAAGATTTGTATTTTGCAAATTTAGATGAATGTTTGAAACTTCTCTAAAACTGTCAGCTTGAATTTATTTGGGTTTATAATGCCGCATTTTCTCCATCAAAAGATTTACTGTAGATAATTGTCGTTGTTTTGTCTCATGTTATCTTTTCGAATGAGTGCAGCTATTGGGCAAAAAATATTGTCTCTAATTAAGCATGTTACTTTTAGAAAAACCACTTTTTAACTATGCGAAGTAATAAATATGAACAATTGCCGTTTGTTCCCGAAGTTGAATGGACGGAAAAAGAATCCAGAGACGATTTAAAGTACCAGTAAGTATTTTTTTAACTGAACGCATGGTTTGGATTTATTGTTAAAGGGAATATGTAGGCACTCAACATGAGCAAAAAAAACTCCATACCAGACGTTAATTTAAATAGGCGACTGAATATGTAAATACGAATTTGCATGCCCTGCATCTTGAATCTTGCTATTTGCCGATATAAGTTGAAATTCGCTCCATCAGACCCAAATTTATGCCACGGGTCTGATTAACGCGATTACTATGGAAAAGGCGAACTTTGTAATTCATTTTATTTCAAGCGGGTAATTGTATACAACTTTTGTTATTGTTTCCTTAATGGGGAACACGCATTCTATTAATACAGCTTAACTTCAAAAAGGGCCTACATATTCCCTTTAAACGAAATACCGGCCGGTTTTTGAAACGCATCGTGGACAACTGATTTCTTACGTATTTATGCTAATATGCTCAAATTTAGCTTGATTTTTTATTCCAATTTATGTTCATTTGCATATGCTGCATAAGCATAAGAATGCCTGAATCAGTACTTTTGCTTTATCACAAGCCGAACTGCCTTACTGTAGATTTCAACATTGAACTGGCCAATTGTATAGTGGGCAAAAACGAGGAGGTTAATCGGAACTTTTCATATTGGCCATCTCCAAAACAAATCACTTTTTTATAATTTATATTTTAATGGGTGTTATATATTTTTTAATGGATTTTTATATTTTAATGGCTGTAGATGTTTATTCTATAACCAGGTAATATCACGTGTTTGTCGCATACTTATACTGTAATGGTAATCCATACGATTTGAATACTCTATTATAATATTCGAATATTTAAGTGAACATGCAATTTTTTTAAATTATAATTAATTTTTTATTCAAATTTCAATTGTGTAAACAAAGTTGCTAGAGTAAATAACGTTTGTTTTATGCGTCCCTCGGTTCCCAAAAGAAATGTGTTGGTGGCGATTTGTATCGCAGCAGTGCTCGCCGTATTAGTGGTTTATTTCGTTGGAAGCCTGCGAGATGGGTAAGTCTATAAATTATATATATTTAAAACAGGGTTACAAGCGGTTGGTGAACTGAGTGCTGGACAACTGCACTTCCATGTATTATATGCAAATTTTCTGTTTCCATGTGAAGCGACATATGGTAGATGGGAAAGCAAAAGTAGTTGTTCAAGATATGTTTCACAAACCGCCTGTTACGCCGCTTGAAGATAATAGTTCATAAAAAATTACTTTAATTACGATAATAAGGTTTCTAAAAATAAAGTATTTCGAAAAACTCTATAACTTTATGACAACAATGATCTGTTCGTGCACCATTTCTTTTTACTTATTTATTTCTCCGTTTCAGGCAGTCAAATTATGCAGGCAATACGGTTGGTTTTTATTCCTTTATTTTTTTCTTTTTTTCCTAACCTTAACATTTTTTTAGGGTTTAACTTACAGATAGATTTATCGGGTGTGCCCATACTGCAGGTCACAGGTGCTCCAACTAGAATTACATACTTTCTCGCACATCCTGGCTCACACCTCGCTCACCCTAGAGCGAGGTGCGCCGCGCCGTTGTGGCTCATCCTCTTTTGTGCTGCAACGTTTAGAGTTGTAACGGATGATTCAATCAATCGATAATTCCAGATATCGATCGATGATTCGCTGAAAGCCATGAACTTCAACGGTGAACGGCCGAAGGTCACTGATGACCCTTCACTAAAACAATACAAAAACGTCTACTTCAAAACTCCATATGTACCTCTTCATGATGCTGAAACTGACCAATGGCTGGGAGCCACGTGTTCTGAGGTATGGAAAATTATATACTGCTGGACATTCTTGGATGACGCAGCGACTTTCCTCGCATACGTTTGGGTGTGCGGCGCAGGGCTGGCGCACATTTTACCAGGGAATGCTACGCGTTTGCAAAACGCTTTTTACTGGCATTATACATCAATGGATAGTTGCTGAATTTTTTAAACCCGAAACGTCGACAATAAATGGTGCAATAAATGGTGCAATTGATTGTTACAAGCTCTACACACCTTTGAAACATCGATATCATCCTTTTACATGGAGTCACATCTAGTTTACCTCATGTTATTCAGGTATTTGACAAGTGGTTGAATATCGCGGAGGCTCATACACCTGGTACTCCACCGAGAGAAATTCCCAGAGAGCATTGGGATCAATACACGCTATATGGAAGGATCCCCGTCATGCCTTTGTACGTTTTGAGAAGTTAAAACTTTCAAAGTGGAATAACACGAGTTTGCTGCAACGTGCGCTAATGGGGTAACACATTTCTGTCTGTCTGTGTGCGGAAGGGCATATATAGCTCATAATACATATCAATGTGGTTGTCAGTGAATAAGTATGGCAAAAAGTAGGCCCCGGGGAGATTCGAACTCCCGTCGCAGGATTCAGAGTCCTGAGTGCTAACCGCTACACCACGGGGCCACGCGTCAGCTCATAGAAGGAGAATTGATAACGGCTCAACAGAGCAAAAGCTAATAAACAATGGTGCATTTCAACCAATTGTCTGATAAAATGATAGGCCCCGGGGAGATTCGAACTCCCGTCGCAGGATTCAGAGTCCTGAGTGCTAACCGCTACACCACGGGGCCGGTGATGTGTCGCTGATAAGAGATAGTGATGCGCCGCGTTGGTTAGGCAGGCGCAGTGTAAACATTTGACCGCACCTATAAATAAGAAAAGATCACTACGCCAGCTGGCTTTTCACTAAAGCAAAACACCGGCCGGAGCACTACGCCAGCTCAAAACACCGGCCGGTTTTTGAAACGCATCTCAAGTACTTGCATTCTTCCTATGTATTTATGCAGCGTGGGGTCTAATTGGGGTCTAGTTTCTATTCTATTTTTGCTCATTTGCATATATATATATATATAATAGTTTATTGATACACACATAGAAACATGCAATCAAAAGGATACCCTAAGACGAACGGCTTCACAACAGTTCCTACTAACAAGGGTCCAAACTAATATACATTATCATAAAGATCATACATATTACTAATAAAGAATAAATTATATAAATTATCTATTATTCATTCATTTTTCCGGAACTTTATAACATCTTCATTTAGATTTCTTATCTAACGATTTTGTTAATGTTTGTGCAATACAAGCAATAATGTCTAACATTGGGTCAGTTGACGGCAATTGTTCGTTATCGGCAATTGCCTCATTTACGAGCACCTGAGGGGAGGATAACTGCGGTGTCACTTCGGGTGACAAATTGGGCGGGGGCAATTGCTCATTTATTTCCTGCCGAGGTTGTTCAATTGCCTGTGGGGTCATAGGCAACTCAGCTGAGGATTCTGGTTGGACTTTGACCTCTGACTGTGCTCGTGCAGCTTGACGACGAAGAAATCCTTCGTGACGTTGCTGAGGTGTTTCAGCACGACGAACCATGATGTGAGAGAGTTCTGGGATGGACTTGAGCTTCGTAGATAGTTCCTTAAAATAGGGAAGGCGGCAGCCGGGATTCATACAGCAAATGATAGGGCGAATGAAATTATTGCGGAATTTGCCTATACGGCCCAGAATGTGAAACGAGCTGGGTGAGTTACTAGACAAAGACATGATCTTGGAAACAATATCAAAGTCATAACTCACCCCTTTGCTCTCCTCCACGTTGAGTACGACGAATTGATTCTTGAGTTCAGTACGGCGGAATGATTCCTTGAGTTCTTCTCGAATGAAGGCCTTCAGATCAGTGAATAATTCGGTGATTGTTTGTCGAATAGAAATATCGGGACGAGAAATAGGGGTCTGATCGTTAGGACAGATCATTTTGGTGGACACACGACCGCTCGCTGTCAAGGCAGAGGGTAGGAGTGGCAGAGGGTAGGAGTGGCAGAGGGTAGGAGTGGCAGAGGGTAGGAGTGGCAGAGGGTAGGAGAAAGAAAGCAGGTGTACGCAATTCGTTTCAAAAACCGGCCGGTATTTTGCTTTAAAGTACGTAGTAGATCTAAAACAGGTGAGTAAGAGGTCTACCAGATAAAACTAATGTAAAAGTCTTCCCTTTTAGTTACTTCAACCAAGTTTCTACGCCTCAAAAACGACTGTGGCCTGGTATCGACACGCAAATGGAAAAATCAAAGGACCAAATTATTAAGGAATCTACGTATGGAAAACAAACTAGTGGGTGGAAATTGTTAGAAAGAGAAGAATTAAGATGTAGTTAACATAGTGTTATACTATTCATTGCGCGCCAAAAGTAAGCCGCGATAATTTGGCGCTCGCCCATAATTAAAGTGTTCTGGTAGTATAGATCTGCTAGCTCTTTCGGCGAGCCATTATGCTCCCTGGAATACAAGTTTTATACTTTTCGAATCTGTGCTAACTGCAGCGACCGTGTGTATAAACCCAAACTGTGTTAGCGCTATCGCGCTAACAAAGGATGCGAAATACCGATAGAATAGAGAGTAGGTATAGAATTTCGGAGCCAATACATAATTCAGGTACCATTTAGCCTCCTTGTACAATGCGATGACTTATTACAAACAATATCTTGAAGGAAAAATTGGAGCCGTTGTGGGATCCGAGAGACCCTGGGTGAGAGTTAATTATAAACTTTACTAACTTTAGTTATTCATTTTTAATAAGTTGTCATTTTTGTCATAATCATAACAGTTGTGTTCTTCGAAGTAATTGTAGCTATCCGACTTCGTTACTGAGAAATAGTGTTAGTTTTTTGTACTATTATGTAGTACTAAAACTATTATGTAGTACCAAAACTATTATGCATAGTTAAAACAAAACTATAATGTATACTCGTGCGCTGATATTTTACACCGTAATGGTGACTTTTAGCGTTGTACACTTCACCGACATACAGTACTCGTATAGTTATAGTCTATGGAGCATAATGTATTATGTTGTGTACATGGTGGCATATAGTACTTATTAGGTATGTTTTCAGGCCGAACTAATGTCCCTAAAGCATGGTGCCCTAGCAGTGACTACGGTAGAATATTGGCCAACCGAGATTGACACCAAAAAGTACGATATGAAATGGGTGCACCCAATCGAGATGGCTAAGAACTGGAGCAGGTTGGTTGCATTTTTATTGATCAGTGCGCGCGACGGCGCGGCGAAGCTCTGGCGCGAAATGTTTGTGCGAGGTGGGTATGGTATAAGTAGGTATGCTTACTATATTGATCACATGAATGAACATTATTAGAATAAAACATGTCCAAAAAAAAAAAACCCAGAATGGTGTAATTTTGTTTTCAATTTGCCAGACTTTCGCTGTTGGACAGTTGCGTGCGCGCTAGGTTGTCGCCGCGTGCCATCCATTTTTCCATTAGCGACCACCGCTTGTCTTGGTCCTTGTTTGTAGCAAGTTGTTAATTTAGTTACAACGGCACGTTCGACTTTGTGGTGTCGTATTCATCGATAGAACACAGCGGTTTGGGCAGGTGACACCTCTTTTCTTTTCTTTTTTTTTCGGATGAAATTTGAATATTTGAGAATGAGTGAGAAAGTTAGTGCTGTGGGTAAAGTGTTTGTTGGACAATGGAAAAGGTAAGGCATTCTGCTTTGGTTCCCTTTGTCTAAGAAAGGAATAACTCAGAGTAAGCATTCGATATAATTAAAACTAAATGTAAAGGAGTCCAAGTTATACGATTTTATGTATAAAAATATAACCAAATTAAATTAGATAACATCTGAAAATATTAGGAATACGATAAATAGGATTACAAAATATGGGAGGGTCACCTCGTTTCGACCCCTAAGTCATAGACGATGAGTTAGGCACCGGGGAGACGAAGAGGATCCTAACTTTGAACCATTACTTACAATTTTGTGCTATCTTTCAGATATGGTGATCCTCTGGACCCATTTGGCGATCTACGAGAAATGGCCAAAATGCACTGTCTACTAAAGCCGGGAGGAATATTTTTCTTGGGTGTACCCGTGGGTAGGGCCTGTTGATTCTTTATCTATTATTTTTATTGTAACTTAATTAGTCTTCTTTGGGCGGACGCAAATGCTCTATCCCATTCCGCGTGCATTTTCTCGTAATAACGTTGCCAAATACATGAAGCTTGCACTGCAAATTTAGCCGTGAGCCGCGCGCAGCCAGATTAGCGCGAGAACCGCGCCGTGATTTGGTGCGCTTTAGTAACTGATGTAATGCTTCTTTTCCGACGACCATCTTGTCATTTCATATTACTTGATTCAGGCCGAGATTCTCTGTACTGGAATGCACACCGTGTCTACGGTACGATACGCTTACCATGGTTGATAAAAGGTTTAAATCTTTATTTAATTTTTTGTTTTATTTAGAGTCGACACATTATGTCGACGAAGTTTCACAGACGCTTTTTTTTTACAAATTTTCGGGCAATTCTTAATCGTCATCACTCGTTATGCTACTACGCTACGAGAGTAGCTTTGCTACTCTCTTGCTTCGTTACGCATAACTGCTGTTTTACACCAAACGGTCCATATACACACAGAAGGGTAAGGCATTTATTCAGGGTCAAGTAAGGCATTTATTCAGGGTCGTACAGGTGGTAACTTCTCTAACAAAACATCACATTAATAACAAAAGAGACCAAATAAAACAAGTAAACCAATATTTCCAAAAACCCACATAAAAGCAATATTTCTATAGGAAAAACTGAAACTCCAAAATCAACGTGCTTATATTGCAAAACCAATTACAAAATACCTAGAAATTACAAAAAACTTTGATAACCAAAAGCAAGTAAGCTTACAACAGTACAAGTTATTGGCCAGATGGCCGCACATTCCTAGTTTGTGCATATGCACGGTAACACAAAATTCTACATACACAAGCATGGCGCATAGTGGAACCTGAGCACCTAACGGAAAAATTAAACTACTTAAATTGAAACCAAGAGAGGAATCCCAAAAAAAAACATATAATAGTAGGCAGGAATGACCTATGCCTAGTGAGTACTGGGACTTAGCTGTTAATGGTTTACTTCTGGTTCCTCGTTGATATACTGACAACGGCATGTTCAAGCTTCCGCGTCCAGCCCTTTCCAAAGTGATCGTTCTACGGATTGCCCGATCTCCTTCGCTCCATTTGAAACCTGAATAACAAGTAAAATTAACAAGCGTCAATACTGAGCCCCCTACTGTTACCTAAAACCTATAAAAACTCTAGCGTAACCTGTAACTTATAAAAAAATGGTTACGAACTGTACTGAATCCGCTTGACGTAAGCTTAAGAAAATTCTGACCCGGCACAAGACAATATAATTAACCGGGAGAACAGCACAACACTACTACATATGAATAGTCAATGATGATGACAATTGTGTACTGCGCAAGACGGATCAGAGAACTGTCCCACACCCCTTTTTCATTTGCATTCCCTAAATTGCTCAGATGCAAACGCACTTTAGTTTGAGAGTCGGGTGCGCAACCCGCTAGTACGGGTGGGTGGGAGGGCAGTTGACCGAACAAAGTCAATGAAGATTGTTTGCAAAAGCTTCGCAAAGTGCACATTTTGTTGGCTGAGTATCGTACGCGGTACGCAGCGAAAATTCAAACCGCCGCGGCCTACTGTACCGTTGTTGCAAAACAACAAGTTATGCTACTACGCTACGAGAGTAGCTTTGCTACTCTCTTGCTTCGTTACGCATAACTGCTGTTTTACACCAAACGGTCCATATACACACAGAAGGGTAAGGCATTTATTCAGGGTCAATAATAAAGCCCTCTGGGAAGCACGCAATATGTGACTAGCAGGTTGTAAAGGAAAGATTCGGCCGAACCCGCTCTCAAGCGAAGTAAGCGCGTAGATAACCTAGATTCTAGAATTCCGAAATAAATAAGAGTCCATGTATGTACACATAGCGTTCCCTATGGCCCGAAGAACGCTTAAATTTGCTCGCACATCTCGCATACGAGTGCTAAACACGAACACAAAGTTTGTACTAATACTGTAGCTTAGACATATAGATATAGATCCAACTCATGTGAAGTCGCAAGTCCTATCAAGCAAGTGTTACCATAAGATTGACAAAATCAGAGCAAATGCGTATCTTAATAAGGTATCTAAACAGGTAGCCAGGTAATCCGAACTGTCTTTTTTCGGTGCCCACATTCTGATGTTGCAAGTGAAAAATTATGTACAACTACAACAATCGACAAAGCACCACTAATAACCGAAACCATGCAACATAAGAAGAGAAAATCCAGTCCAGCTACACTTCCGTAGTGCACCTATCATGTATGCGCCATTACAATTCTATACCTGAATGTTTGGACAATATAAACAAGCACAGTTCTCCGAAATATGTGTTAGGTTGGGCCTAAAATTAGGTAGCATCCAAAAGGAAGCATAATATGTTCAAGGCTACATACAAAAAGCACCCCATTTATACAAGAATTACTCCAACAGACCCTTACGTCAGATGGTCAGACGCGCTTTCTTTGAATGGCCGAGACAGATAATGCACGTTCTATTTGACCGTGCATGTTGGCTCCCGTTCGATAACCGAACCGCAATCTGATGCATGGGATTCAGTGCATATCTTTAGTACAGTTGTTTTAAGGAACAGTCAAAAGCAAGAACCGTACAACTATATCTAACCCAAAATTTGGCAAAACTCGCGTTTTTACCAATCCACACTGTGGATGTTCGCACAACGAGATACACAGCTCAGTGCCATATAAAAATTATACTCAAGCAAACGGTAACCGATATGAGACGTCATACGTCATAATGTAACTATTGTGGAAATTGGTAACACTTTCTTGACTTTTGACATAAACTTCGCGGTTCGCGCAGCACTTGCGGACCGAAACACAACATGTGAAAAACAGCCACAGAAAACAAAAAGAGTCGAACAATGTTACAGACTGCCTCCTGCTGATACCGATATGGCTAACTACCCTTGGGCGAACTGGAAATAAACCAACAAATGATGTTGATAGAGTCAAAAACTAACACGGAAGAAACAAATCAATTTCATTAGGTAAACAACCCAATACTTACATAAAAAAAACTACTTCTAAATGCGAACCCATATGGGGCATCTTCCGTTTTGTTTCGGATGAACACCGAATATAGCAAATAGGCCAAATTCCACTCTTCGTGCGCTTTCCCCTTGGGAATACATACAAGGCAAGCAATTTTTTACCCTCGATCATAAAAACGGCGCCCTCGAGGCATGCGCACCTTGAGCAATGAATGGGAGCCATACTCCAAATTGTTACACAGAAGTAGAAAGTAGAAACTTAATTCTAGAGTCGTTTTATTCCAATAAAACGAACATTCTGGAGACATCAGCCACTGTGGCAATAAAAGGGAGCCGTACTCCGATATATAGAAAAGGAAAAATCCAGAGCCAAACTGTTTCGTAACGTAAAACATAGAGCGACACTCTATAATCATAATCGAAAAGCGATCCGCCTCCTGGAGGCCTACCACCCATGGGGCAGGAAACTGGAGCCATACTCCAACAAAGTAAAAACGATCCGCCTCATGGAGGCCTACCGCCCATAGGGCAGGAAAACTGGAGCCATACTCCAACAAAGTAAGCACGCATATGATGCAAGTGTTACACCATATTCCAAAATAACACAGCCTCTTGGAGGCAACATATAGCCCCTGGGGCAGTCCATACAACAGTTTTGTCGGATTATCGTGGAGCACCCCGGCATAACGATGCACACGCAACACTTTTTTAATAAACAGCTAACTTAATCCAAAGGCAAGGCAGAACAACAACTGCGCCGATGTCAAAATGAAGAATAAACAAACCGCACGTGTTATAGCTAGCTACCATACCGTATCTAGTAAATAAATAAACTAAGCTAGAGGAGTGAAAAGAGTATGAGTTATTACTTGATTTACGAGTGCTATTAACATAGCAATAAGATAGACCTATTAAACGAGGAGAGTGAAAGACTAATTACGCTAGCTAAACTATTTCATCAGGCCGCTTTGTCGACCCTCCCCCAAGTCTCCAAGCATTTAACCACATCAGAATTGAACCGTACGAGCCGAAACAATACAAACTGCAAATTACCGCACGTTCAAAAACTATAAGATTAAAACACACGACAGAAATTAAAACTATTAATTTACAGCGCTTCGGACGAAACGAAACCCAAAACAAACTGGTCTCAGCCTCCGCTCCGGCAATCGCACCAACAGTCATACGGTGAAATGAGTCACTAATTCACAAAAACACAATCAAAACTTACCCCATTTTGACTTGCGAAAGATTCCAATTCGCATTCCACACAAATTGGGGTCTGCTTAGGTTTCCCTGTCCTCAACATTTCCTCCTTTTTGCTACAGGACAATTAGATAACCTCCAAGTCATGTAGTCGATATTCTACAACAACACATTTAGTAAAAGATTGGTTGAGGGATATAAAGACGAAACATCAGAATGCGTTCGCCACAACTAAGCATAAGAATGCAAAGAGCATTACAGAGGCCTATAAGGCCAAGATGAATAAATATATATAACTAAAAATGAATGATACTTGACCTCTTTCACAGAACGACCAGTTTACTAACTGATCCCAAATTAGACCAACATAACAATCCTAAATACGCAATCAATTGTGTAAATCTCCAAATCAACTGTTTAGAAAACACAAAATTACACACAAACACTGAAAATATAAAGAAACATCAAACACAACCACCTGCAGTTGACCGAACAAACGTCAATGAAGATTGTTTGCAAAAGCTTCGCAAAGTGCACATTTTGTTGGCTGAGTATCGTACGCGGTACGCAGCGAAAATTCAAACCGCCGCGGCCTACTGTACCGTTGTTGCAAAACAACAAGTTTTACGCCCCAAATGCAACGTAGCTCAACATATACCGTGGTTTACGCACTGGACTTATTTTCTTATTTTCGTTATTTTCTTTTAAGTTTTAATATTTAGGCTTCGAACTGCTGGGCGTTTTCGAATCGGAAAAGGATGAAAGCCCGGCAGAAGGAATTAGTCTGGAGACGTTTTGGAGTACTTCATTCATGACACAACCTGTGCTGGTACTAAAGAAAGTCTAATCAGATAATTGTATTAAAGCGGAATGACACGTGGTTTTGAAATCAAATTTCCTTTTTGTGCCAGAGATGCCCAGAATGGCACTGATATTTGCAGGGAATGCAGTTGTCCGGCATATGTTCCGAAACCACGTGTTGCTCAGGCTTTAATTTATGGTCTGATAGTTATTAAAATAGGTACAGGCGATCAATATTGAGTAAATGTATTGAGAAAATGTGAATGGTATAACTAAATTTCTTGTTTGCCTGTCATGTCATATAATCATATCGTTTATGGGGACTAAACGACTAAACCTTGCGGTCAAGCGATTTTGATGACAATTCTGCCCAACTTGGTTACGCACTCAAAATAAGATAGCAGTATCTTGACGCCGCACCCCTACTAAAGATTAGCCCTAATGGACTATATAACTCAAATGTGGTTTTAGGGCGTTTCTTTGAGCGTATTTATGTTCTTTTCAAGGTTTTGAGGCTCCTAATTTTACCTTTTTTAAATAAGTGTTGTAAGATGCCTGACGGACATTTGAGACTTGCGTGAAGCAAGTTTTTCTTTCTCGAAACTTCTAGTTCTAGTGTTGACCTTTTTTCTGTGAAGCCTAAGTCTGACGGCTGACCATATGCTTTTGGTACATGTGCACACATATCATATGTACCTTATATATATTTTTTCTTTCCTTGTCTCTCATTCGATTTTAAATAAAAGTCATTCTGTGCGGAAAAGACCTTTTTTATGATTTACAACTTTGAGTGAATTTTAGTTACAGTAATCATTTATTTTACAGTAAGCACAATACACTGTTTTATGCTCACATTAAGTTACTTGACTTCGCAAAAAAGCGAACACTGGCTGGGAACCGATGAGCATTTCGGGACACAAAATGCGCGCCGCAAAGAAATGGGACACAAAATGCGCGCCGCAAAGAAATGGGACACAAAATGCGCGCCGCAAAGAAATGGGACACAAAATGCGCGCCGATCCGGTGCGGGAAACACTTTTCTAGGTTCCGCACAATTTCCGCACCTTTTCGGCAACGTTCTTGAAAGCGCTCGGAGAATCTGCCGCAAATGCAGTTGTTGTACTAATATTTCTTCCGCAAGTACAGGTCTCACATGTGTTGTGTGGCACAGTGGTCTAACGAATTCGGTCGTCCACGATTCGTTTCAAAAAACGGCCGGTATTTTCTTTATTTTTCTCTACATGAAACTTCAGTACAAGGCTACAACCGGCTACAAGATTGTAACAATAGGCATTATATATAAAGATACAAGACGTCATGGTCATGAATCACTGTATGCTCAAGGAAGATAATGCATTAAATACTTGATATTTGATATGATAGCTAAGATTGCTCTAAAATGGGCATTTCCTACAGATATGACAACTTGTATATTGCGCTTTCAATAAGGAAATAATGCAAACTAATTGTAAGTAGGCATCGATATCTTGGTTGAATTTATTACGGCAAAATGTTACGAGTTAAAGTTAAAAAAAAAACCTTTTTTTTTTAACGTTCCCTCGTTTCTGCCTCAAAATCTCTTTCACCCTCTCTCTCTCTCCTCTCTCTCTAATATATATTAGATAACATTTAGATATTATATTAGATATTAGATAATTTGTCATCTGGAACTCGTCGCCTACTGCTCAGGACCTCTGCGGAACATGTCATAAGCAAACTTTGAACTCCCTTGAATAAAGGTGCACGCTCTTGAGGCGTAAACGATTTTTTTAATATCTAAACAAATAGATGATAGCATTGTACACGTAAGATTGCTGTAAAATGGGCGTTTCCACTAGACATCAGAGCGTGCAAATTGCGCTTTAACAGTGAAATACCGGCCCGTTTTGAAACCCATCGTGGACAACTGAATTCTTACGTATCTATGCTAATCTTCTCGAAACTTATGAAACGTCTGTAGCAACATTTTACAAGTGAGGCACACATCGTTTACATGAGAATTGCTGGTGTGTTCGATGTGTTTCAAAAACAGGCCCGTATTTCGCTTTCGGAAATAATGCGAACTAACAAGCAGGCATCAATATCTTGGTTGAGATTACTACAGCAAAATGTTGCAAGTTAAAGTAAAAAGAAAAAAAGAACTTTTTTTTTAACGTTTCCCTCGTTCTCTGCCGCACAATCTCTGTGCCCTCTCTCCCTCCATCTCTCTCTATTTCTCTCTCTCCATCTCTCTCTCTCTCTAATATCGTTGCTTTCATGTTATTGTGGTTAGTTGGTTAGTTGGTCTAATATAATGTTCGGAAGCATAGAAATAATGTTATTTCGTTTAAATATTAATTTTCATACTCTTATATTATTTGTTCATCGAACGTCATAATTCATGATCTGTTTGCACGTTTTCATCCACTTGATTACATAAAAATGCTGAACAAATAAAGAATCTGTCGCATATGACACCTAAATTTAAATTGACCGAGCTATAGCCGTATGTGCTTAGTTTATTTATAGACTAACAATAAGCTTTGTGTAGGCTTTTAGTACCGTAAACTCCAGAAGCAATCACTTAAAACAATATCCGAATAAACTTTGTTGTATGTATAATATATTTTTTTGGTTGAGTTGCACATTTTTAAAAGCATGGCCTGTGGTTTGTGAACAAGTGAACACTCATGAATTATATGCAAATTGTGTACTATTCTATATAATACAAATAATTGTAGCTGGCTAGCATGCGCTTCACAAACCACATGTCATTCTCCTTTATACTTGTTCTGTTTTGACAGCGTTTTTCAAATTTTGTTTAGTGATCTTTCCATCTGTATTGCTTAAAAAAAAGATTTTTCTTTCTTTCTTTGAAACCCATTTTCCTTTGAAAAAGTTGCTTGACACGTGAAACAAGCGTACTTGATGGGTACAAAAGAAATAACTTGGAGGTACAGCATGGATCAAGTATGGCTATCAAGTGTGTACGATCGTTTTTTCCTACATCAGCTCAACACCCAATTTCGCAGGTTTCGCGTACTAGTTATTAGCCACTTGCCAATTTATCGCCAATTATAACGGTTGATGCGCAACACCACGGTTCTCTATGGAGAATTTTTAGGAGCTGTCATTTTTGATTAAAAACTTTACTTTTAGGCTGCTACTATAAAGAGGCAGGATCACGAGAAAAACGCGATTTTCCGATTTTACCATAATTTTTCCTTTATGCATACGAGTTTACATATGATGGGAATTTGTGCAATTATAACTTTAGCTATTAGACACGGCAATTATAATAACGGAGTCTCTAAAAACAGTATTCTTGAAGTTTTAATCAGTGTACACGGAATATACGGAAAAGTTACAAAACAATCATTTTCTCGTGGGCCCGACCTTTCAACGACATTGTTTAAAGTGAATTTATGATTCTAATAAGCAGCTGGACAGTTAACACATAAATTTCCCTTCTTGAGGTTTTCTGCATAGCGTAGCAACCTCAACTCGTTAGAGAACTAGAGTAGAGACGTAGAGAAAATAGATACGCCGCTACCTGCCCGTAAAGTTTGCATCTGATTTGGGTGGGGTTGCCCAAAGAGCAATTTTAATCTATAGATCCCATAATTCTTATCTATAAATGCAACGTGCCTTCCTACTGCAATTAATTTGAGATCCTTATAAGGCGCTATGACGCATCCGCATTTCCGTTCCGCGTATTGCATAATTGCATATAAATTGTTGTGTCCTTATGCTGTAAAAATCTATATAGTTTCCTCCGTAGGTTTCTCGGTGCTACTGCCGTTGGGGGGGGGGGGGGCACCAATTTTTTTTTGTAAAGGGCTAGCCGATCGAGCTTAAACTTCACCCAGTTGGATAACAGGCCATGCCGAATCGATCTACGCTACCAGTATTAACAAATTATCGATTTATTGATTTTTTTTTTCAAAATTTTTTCAGCTCCAAAAAGGGTTCTGGTCACCCAATTTCGCTGAACCTTCTTCCCAAGGTGGTAACTGGCCCCACACTGATTACTAACAATCGATCTAAGCCAAAATGTTCGGTCAAATCATCTATTTATTGATTTTCCGTCTTCAGGGGTACACCCGGCTAGTCGTAAACCACAATCAATCAGTAGAATTTAAAGAATTGGCACTTTGAGGGCTGGTCACAGTCATGAACATACACTGCGTTTCCTTTCCACTCTACAAGCCCCTCGATGCATCTCTCCTTACCACTCTGAACATGAACCGAAGCCTAGACTCTAGACTTTACTTGAAAATCAATAAATAGAAAACAGACAGAAAACATTGGCTTTAACTATTTAGATCAGTTACGCTAGTTTCTTACCCCCCTGGGAGGAAGGTTCAGCGAAATTGGGTACCAGAACCCTTTTTGTAGCTGAAAAAAATTTTGAAAAAAAATCAATAAATCGATAATTTGATAATACTGATGGCGTAGATCGATTCGGCGTGGCCTGTTATCCATCTGGGTGAAGTTTCAGTCCGATCGGAGCACCCCTTCAAAAAAAATTTGGTGCCCCCCCCCAACGGCAGTAGCACCGGTTTCTCTCTCATTCTATATGACTCATTTTACTGTATTTCCTTATATATACATAATTTATATATTTCAGCGAATTATATTTTCCGAAAGCATGACGAAGAACAAGTTTTTCGTCGTTGCGGTAGCCACGCTTGGATTATTTTTACTATTCAACATTGTTTACAATAATGGTGGGACCAGGCGTGGAATCAAGTATGTTAATTTTACGTACATAATAGTAATCAGTCGAAAAAGGGACATAGGTCCAAGAAGCGACCATTTGGTGACGGTTACCTTGTTTTTTTTTCGTCGGCTAACCCATGACCTCTTGGTTGTTGACTTCGTCGGGACCAATTTTTCACGAAAACCGTCGTGATTTGGTCACCACATGGTGGCCAAATGAACACCAGCCAGTCACCAAATGGTTTTCCGGTTGAAAACGATCTCGCGACCAGACAAACTTTCTGTGTTTCGGCAATTATTTCGTTTTCCTGTGGAAGCCATTCCTCCTCGTGGTCAGAAAAGCATCCAATGCACCATAACTATAGTACTGGGGCACAAAATGATTATTTATGGGTAGATGTTTCGTATAAAACAAACATAAAAACGTTTCAGCCACGTATCCAAAATGGTGGGGAAATTTGTGGCACAAAAAACCTCCATGAAGAAAACGGTACGTAAATCTCTATTATAGGAAAGTAAACACAACATAATAAAAGAGCTCTTCGGTTTGTGTGTCCTCATAGCTCACACAAATCACCCTAGAAATTTTCGGAATATTGATTTTTTTTTCTCGAGCTCGACAACCTGAGGCAGCGCGGGATTTTAAACCGTTTTTCTACAGATTATGTCGAGGAGAACCAAAAAAAAATACATTCGCCCTGTAATAAATTGGCAATTCATGTACTTACAAACAAAAGTAAAGAAAAATATTCAGATAACAATTGAAGAGTCTTTAAATGCTATGAAAGGCAATAGACCAGCGGCTATTCCTGAGGACCCGTCTATCTCAAAATATAAAGAAGTCTACTATAAACCGGAGTTTTTAACCTTCAACGATAGCAAAACCGCACAATGGTTAGGTGGAACGTGCCCTGAGGTGAGTGGTAATCACATAAGAACGTCGGCGTACGAGTGGCTAGGATATGGCGCACTTCTGGCGCTGTTCTCGCACAAAAGTTACAAGCAAGGGGTGCGGAATGGTGACATGATGTTTGCATGAATCGTTTATCTGTGATATGAAAAATAAGATGAGGTAATTCGACTTTGCAAACCGTTTATTGCTAGCTTAATAGAAGGTACAAGAAAACCTCCAAAATTTTCTCTTTTTTGCCTGACATATTCATAGATCAATAGATCATACATCAATAGATCTTACAGTTAGTATATACTGTTAGTTTTCCACGACATCCATGCCGTCGAATCAGATGGAAAATAGGAGTTACGTGGAATTTAACCCAAGAAATTATTGTATATTATTAATAGATCTGGGATAAATGGCTTCAAATAGCAGAGGCACATGAGGCTGGAATACCTCCCCTTGAAATCCCAGATGATATGTGGGAACAATATACACTATTTGGACGAGTAAAGGTTATTGGATTGTAAGTTTTATTATACTTATTTTACTTTCTATCAGAACCAGGATGCAAAACGATAGGCCCCGGGGAGATTCGAACTCCCGTCGCAGGATTCAGAGTCCTGAGTGCTAACCGCTACACCACGGGGCCAGTTGCTTAGTTGTTGTTATAGTAGTTGAAGCTGCACTCCCCAAAACAAATGTTGAGTGCCCGCGACGAAAAGATCTGAAGCAGATTAGCCCTTTTACAGCGACGACGAGAAACGCAAACATCGCGCTGCAAATGAATTGATGGCGCGCGCGCGAAAAAAACGTACAACATATTACAACGCCCGGTTTTTTTCCTTTCATACACAGACTCTCGCCAGTTTCTGTAGCATTTCTGTGAAATTCGTCTAAGCATTTTCGCGCCAGGATTTCGCGGCACAATAGCGGTTTTTCAGTGAACCAAACTATTTCATACATTGTGGACAAGAATTATAAACTTTAATTTCGTTATTTTTTTTTAGCTATTTCAATCAAGTTTCTACGCCAGCAAGCCGAGTATGGCCAGACATTGATAAACAAATGGAGGGAACAAAGGAGCAGATTGTTCGAGCATCCTCATACCCGGGAAGCACAGGTAAGGGACTGAAAAATGGTGTGCTTTGTATATGAGTCCCTTTCTGGAGGTGAAGCGGATCGTGCGCCACAAGCGCGCCATATGTGCGCCATATGTTGCACTCATTTCGCGCATCAATGGCGTCCCCATGAGGGAGGCGATCGATACCCGTAGCGGCGGACCTTATTGGCTTTCAGCTCTCCTACGTAAGAATACGCCAATTCAAATTAACTTACTTGTGCTGCTTATTTATTATTTTAGTTCTTTATGTTCCATTTTAGTAGAGGAGGAATTGACCAATACACTATGTATATGGGATTTGATTAATATATTCATTCCAGCCACTCTCTATAATGCAATGACCCATTATCAAAACTATATTGAAGGAAAAGTAGGCACCGTTGTTGGATCGGAGCGACCGTGGGTAATACTTTATTGCACTTATTCACTTTATAAGGTAGACTTGTCCACTGTGGATTGCGGTTACATAGGAAATGGGTGAACCCATTTGGTGACTTTTTTTCGTGGGCCTGCCCAAATCGTGACCACGTTTCATCGAAAACCATCATCAAGATGGTCACCAAATGGATGGTCACGAACCAGTCACAACCAGTCACCAACCAGTCACAACCAGTGATGGGCCAACAACGGTTTTTCTGAGGTTTCGGCAATTATTTAGTTTTCCTGTGTAGTGGAACGATTACAGTATACGCTCCGCATGCAAATATAGCTACAATAATAACTCCCCGACTCTGTATTTAGTACGTAACCGCTAGGACCCATGGATACGGCCATATCTTTTAGTCGACACTGTTCATTAGGAAAGCTAATGTACAAATGCTTGCAGGCCGAACTAATGTCCCTGAAGCATGGTGCAAAAGCAGTGACCACTCTTGAATATTGGCCCACAGAAATTCAAACTAAAAAGTTTAATATGACTTGGGTACATCCGATCGATATGGCTAATCAATGGAACAGGTATTGACTTTGTTTGTAATTTTTGTTAAACTGGTGTTAAATCAGTAAGCGGTAGGGTAGACCTGACAAAGGTGTAGGTATAGGAGGCGCGCGCGTTGGGTGGGGGTTTCCCTTTACATGGTGGAGAATGTCCGACTGATACCTGCAAGGCAGCCACAGGAATTGTATACTTTCGCCTTTCGCGCATCGTGAGCACACCAAATGGGTGCAAAATAATATGGCGGATAGCCGGCGCACCTTTGGTGAATCCCTTTTATTTAGTACGACTGCTACCGTAAGTAATGTGTTCTTGTGTTAAATGAATATAATGATTTTTTTAGCTATGCTCAATCATTCGACTTTGTCGTCTCCTATTCATCGATTGAACACAGTGGACTGGGAAGGTAGGTTTTCAGAATTTTTCTTTACTAATTACTGAGGATTAAAGGGATGGGTTCACTACAAATCACCTTGTTTTTTTGCTGTAGTTTGATTGTACAAAGGAAAACTTATACAAAGAGCATAAAAAATATTCCTTGAATTATTCCCTAGGGAAGTTATTAGGTAAAAAAGGTGAGTATTGATCGACCTTCCGATAAAGTTGTATTGCAAGATAAACTAAGGAAGCTTAGAGATATGGCTGAAGCACACTGTTTTGAGCAAAATAAACTGTAGTCTTCATCGTTTATTTTACTTAAAACAAGGTAATTGTGTAGTGAACCCATCTCTTTAAAGGGACAGGCCCATCAAAATAAACCTACATTTACGATACGTTCATAATGACTATCAAGCTTTTTTATTACAATATACAAACTAAATTTCACCATTATTCGCCCTAGACAACTTTTTTCCAATGCGCCCTGCTCAAATGTATACCATAAAACTGCAGATTTCAAAGCTATATATGCAAATTTATAATCGCATTATAATTTCACGATAAATTTGCATTGACGACAAGGATATTTGCGGTTCTACGGTATACATTTGAGCAGAGCGCATCGGCAAAAAGTTTTCAATGGCAAATAAATGTGAAATTTAGTTTGTATATTGTAATAAAAATGCTTGATAGTCACTATGGACGTATCGTAAATATAGGTTTACTTTGATGGGCCTGTCCCCTTAATTTTGTGCATGCGTATCGATGCACATTCGCTGCGCAGTTCTGCAGTTGAATTAGGTGTACCATGGAACATTACTGAATTTTACACATTCTACTGGAATTTGCAGTGGAGAACTCTTCCGTGTGTCTTATTTACCGCTCAATTTAAGCTAACGTGCCAGTTGTAACACGCTGATGGCTAAATGATTTCCATATTTTTATTGTACTACGCAGAAGAATCTAATTTCCATGATGGTTAAAGTGATATTTCCCCAAAACCCGGAATGGGCAAAAAACCCGAAAAAAACCTTGTATTTTCCAGGTACGGAGACCCTCTTGACCCATTTGGCGACTTGCGAGAAATGGCCAAAATGCATTGTTTATTGAAAGAGGGCGGAGTTTTCTTTCTGGCCGTTCCTGTAGGTGGGTAAACTTTTTTTTATAAGTTTTTTATTTTTTATTTGAATAGCTCATAAAAGCGAGCAAGTTACGCGTAACTACGGTAGTCAGTCATAGATTTTTTCGAGGGGTAATACCTCGGTCACAGTTTTGTTTTGGGGCAACTGAACGTGGCTTTCACGGTGTAATTTTTCTGAAATCTTTAAAGCGAAATGCTAGCCCCTTTGGAAAATTTGCATATGATAAGCAAATCCTATGTATCCTATGCTAATTTTGTACGATTGCCGTGGACGATCGTACAAAATTAGCGTAGGACACATAGGATTATGCTTATCATATGCAAATTTTCGAAAGGGGCTAGCATTTCGCTTTAACTTTCGGGAAAAAAGAATTTTTCCCCATTAGCCCGAACCATTAGATATTATTATTACATTATTACCTAGCAGCATTGATGTGTGTCCCATTTTTCTTTATTTTTATACATACTTTTATACATACATTTTATAGAATAAAGAATTATTTATGCACTTGCAGGTAGAGATACAATCTACTGGAATGCGCATCGTTTGTATGGAGCAATTCGGTTACCATGGATGCTTCGAGGTAAACTGCTTATTTATATTTTATTTTCAATTAATATTACATTTTGTATTTTTTTTTTTTATAAAATCATTCGATAATGCGCACCAGTGCGTTCAATAAAAGAAACAAAGGAGCTTTTTGCTTTCCAAAAAAAAATGGACAGTAACGCAGAAATGAGTAAAATATTCTTTTAAATATACCCTAATATGATACGGTAACTCAGAAAATACAGTTTGGTTTAAAGAAGATTGCACATTGCACTATCATATCAAAAGTAAGCTACACTTGAGACAATATGATACCGTATCTCATAACATTCATGTTATAAATCAAAAATATTTTTACTTCAGGCTTCAAGCTGCTCGGGGTCTTCTCGCATCCTTCAGACGTAAAACCCACGGAAGGGGTCCCGGCCGATATTTTATGGGGAACGAACTGGGGCAATCAGCCCGTATTGGTCCTTCAAAAGGCCTAGACTAGTCTAGACTACTGTAGTGAGCCCAGATTACCGTACTACAGAAAATGTCTAAACTACTGTAAAGGTGTTGGTTACGGTAGATCCAGCCTACTGTAAACGTCTAAACTATGGTAAAGACCTATTCTAATGTAAAGATGCAGACTGAAGTCAGAACGTCAGAAGTGATTGAACTCAAAAACATTTACGTCGGCCACAGAAATGAAAATTGTTTACTTTTTACTTCCCAAGTAAATGTTGGCGGATCCGACGGCCGGAATCGATTCAATGTACCATTTATCAGTACGTGATGGAGTGCCATTTATTTATTTATTTATACTTTATACCCAAATTCTCATCCTACAGGGCTGGTTATGTTTATTTTTTCCTTAAATTATTATTCATTATATTACCGTTATAAAGTTATAATTATTTTTACGGGTCTTCGCTGAATTTTTCAAATTTTACTGCTGAATAAACATTTTCATGGTTCGTTTTTTTTTTTTGACAGAGAGCCAAACTTGTTCATTAAAGCAATTTAAAAGGTGATTTGGTTTAAAGGAGGAGGCGCATGAGAATGAAGTGTGATGATGGTATTAAATTCCGAAAGACATGTTTTACACTGCAATTTTTCTGCAACGAGTCAGCGGATTTGCATATTGTTCTGCAATCTGACTGCAATTTTTCTGCATTTTTTCTGCAACGAATCAGCTGATTTGCATAATGTTCTGCAATTTGACTGCAATTTTTCTGCAACGAGTCAGCGGATTTGCATATTGTTCTGCAATCTGACTGCAATCTGACTGCAATTTTTCTGCATTTTTTCTGCAACGAATCAGCTGATTTGCATAATGTTCTGCAATTTGACTGCAATTTTTCTGCAACGAGTCAGCGGATTTGCATATTGTTCTGCAATTTTTCTGCAACGAGTCAGCATTTGCATATTGTTCTGCAATCTGACTGCAATTTTTCTGCCATTTTTCTGCAACGAATCAGCTGATTTGCATAATGTTCTGCAATTTGACTGCAATTTTTCTGCAACGAGTCAGCGGATTTGCATATTGTTCTGCAATCTGACTGCAACTGCAATTTTTCTGCATTTTTTCTGCAACGAATCAGCTGATTTACATACTGTTCTGCAATTTGACTGCAATTTGACTGCAATTTGACTGCAATTTTTCTGCAACGAGTCAGCGGATTTGCATATTGTTCTGCAATCTGACTGCAATCTGACTGCAATTTTTCTGCATTTTTTCTGCAACGAATCAGCTGATTTACATACTGTTCTGCAATTTGACTGCAATTTGACTGCAATTTGACTGCAATTTTTCTGCAACGAGTCAGCGGATTTGCATATTGTTCTGCAATTTGTCTGCAATTTTTCTGCATTTTTTCTGCAACGAATCAGCTGATTTGCATAATGTTCTGCAATTTGACTGCAATTTTTCTGCAATTTTTCTGCAACGAGTCAGCGGATTTGCATATTTTCTGCAATTCTGCAATTTTTCTGCATTTTTTCTGCAACGAATCAGCTGATTTGCATAATGTTCTGCAATTTGACTGCAATTTTTCTGCAACGAGTCAGCGGATTTGCATATTGTTCTGCAATTTGTCTGCAATTTTTCTGCATTTTTTCTGCAATTTTTCTGCAACGAATCAGCAGATTTGCATATCGTTCTGCAATCTGACTGCAATTTGACTGCAATTTTTCTGCAACGAGTCAGCTTTGACTGCAATTTGACTGCTGATTTTTCTGCAACGAGTCAGCGGATTTGCATATTGTTCTGCAATCTGACTGCAATTTGACTGCAATTTTTCTGCAACGAGTCAGCGGATTTGCATATTGTTCTGCAATCTGACTGCAATTTGACTGCAATTTTTCTGCAACAAGTCAGCGGATTTGCATATTGTTCTGCAATTTTTCTGCAATTTTTCTGCATTTTTTCTGCAACGAATTAGCATCTTTGCATATTGTGATTTCTGTAACCAATAAACCCAGTTTTCCTAATTTTTCTGGGTGGACGATGACAGAAAAATTACCATTCGTTTCCACTGTGAGACACCCCAGTACATGAGGATAGAGAAATTTACATGTAATGCTTTAAATACAGCTTTTTCGCATTGTTTTGGCTTTGGTAACTGGCCATACCGCCATTCGTTTCCAGGCTTACTATTAGTACGAACAAATGTTTTTCTTTTAAAATGACCACAGCAGTAAAACAGTATCGAGTATGTACGGTACGTGTACCCGGTCTGCACTACAAATATTCATTGCCATGGATTTCAAATGACTGGAAACCCTTGTGTTTCACATGAAATAAAATACAGACAGAGAGGAGCGAGAGAGAGAGAGAGGACACGAGAAATTGAGTATCGAGAAAAGAAGAAAGAGTTGACAAGTGAATGTTTAGAAGAGAGTTTTATGGATACCGAGAGAGAGAGAGTTATAGATAAGAGAGAGAGAAAGAGAGCGAGAGAGAGAGAGATGGTCTTCTGATCTCGTGGTTCAGGTTCAACTCGTCCTCACCATCGTCCTCATTTCGAATTAGGTGCACTTGAGGGCAAGTTTTTGTTGAGAGACAGAGAGAGGGATAGAGATAGAGAGATAATGGAAGAGACAGAGAGAGAGAGAGAGAGAGAGAGAGAGGCAGAGAGAGAGAGAGAGAGGCAGACAGACAGAGAGAGACACGTTTAGATTTGTCACTGACAAATGCCCCGTTGACAGTGCCTGGTTATGGTTTGACAATGACTGGTGATGTGAGAATTCCCGCTAGCTGAGCTAGAGAACCTAGAGTGCAGACACATAGAGTCTTCAAAACAATAAGCGAGAGATAGAGAGAGAAGACAGGCAAAGTTTAATTTGATTGTATAGAACATAGAGTGAGTTAGCGTCAGGGTGAGCACCACTTATGAGGTGCTCATTACACGATCAGCTCGAGCTCGAGGTTCTCTATTATGATAGATTTCTAGACTTTTCTCTTTTCTTTTTCTTTTTTTTTCATCTTTTACGCTATTCGATTTACTTGACATATATATTTCAAATCTACCGTAGTTCGGCTCATCAGCACACTATACTTAAAAGCCCTTCCGTCTTTGTGTTGCTTCATGATTGTGTGTTATATAATCAATGGGCCACCTGGCCCCAGCCCGAAGACGTCGAGCAATTTGTCATCTGGAAGTCGTCGCCTGTGCTCAGGACTTCTGTGTAACATGCCATAAGCAAACTTTGAATTTGAAATCCCTTGAATAAAGATGCACGCACTCTTGAAGCGTAAAATATTTATTTATTTATTTATTTATTCATTTATTTATTAGAGATCCGCGTGCGAAACGTCACAAATTTGCGGTTATTTTACCAACATTCTTAGTGCCATAACTGATAAAATAGGGTGTTATTCTGTTATTCCCTTTAAAAAAAAATCATTTTGCTCAGGTTTGGTCTTTTGCTCTCATGATGGGCAGAATAAACAGTGGTTTTTCTACGTGTCTTACAGATAACAGGAATCTGGGGCAGTGATTATAGCACACGAACCAGCACACAGCTGGTGTTATTAGGGAAAAGTTAACAGAAAATGACTTGTTTACGCTTAGCACAAAACGTCACCTGTTACCGCGTCAAAAACACTACTTCCGGCTTGACTTACACCTATAGGACTCGCGGCGGACAAAGGGCGCGCGGCAAGATTTGTAGTTCACTGTTTGGAGCACGCGGTGCATGTGCCAGAAATGCGCCACTTGTGTGCCAACTAAATTGTACATCTGGTAAGAACGTCGCTGACACCATTTTAACGCTTCAACGCACCAGTTTTTGGCGTTTAGCCACTAATATAAACATAGTATGTGTGGAGAAAGCATTGATATACTTCGAAAAGTACATATTTAGACTTAATCCATCTATATATCCATCTCTCTCTCTAGCTCTCTCTCTCTAACTCTCTCTCTCTCTGTCTCTCTCTCTCTCTCTCAAGAACCATATGCAGGTTGATGAAATATGTTGTCAATATTTGGAAATTTGAATGTATTTCATACCCATAGTTTGATCGTTCTTTATGTCCCATTCGTTTACTCTGCTTCTCTAGGACATACTCTCTATTCAATCTTACTATTTCTGATCTCTCTCGAATTTCAATGTTCTCTCCAAATCGATGTGCTTTCAAAAGAAAAAGCTGTGCCTGGCCCATAGTCACACACGGTCCCAAAGTCCAAACATTTCAACTAAATTTACAAGTAAATATATTCTTATTTACTTTGAATTGTGCATAATTTTACAATAACTAAACGTGAATTAGTTCACAAATTGCTCGAAGTCTTGTGGCCAAAGAAGGTACCTTTGTATCATGGTTTCCATAGATTATAGATACCCTTTATCATTAATAATAAGCCCGTTCAAGATGAAAAACGAGGACGGGCACACAATTTTTTTTTTCATGCATAAGAGTAACTCTGATTTTTTTATGACTTGTCCAGTTACTGTTATTTTGACATTTTCCACTGTTTTTTTTTTTTTTTTTTTTTTTTTTTTTTTTTTTTTTTTGCAAAAAAAAAAAGGTATACCGCTTTAAAAGTCTGTTTGAGACAGAAATCTCAGGGTTTCTTCAAGTAGAAAACACCCAGTTACTCGCCAGCCTTGTTGATAAGCACGTACGTTCTTTGCGGGGGATGCCCTTTTCAAATATCCTACGTTCGTTGTCTCGATTTTTCTCAAAAATCATCCGATTTCATGCTACTAGCAGACATACGAAAATTGTGAAAGGGCTTCATCAATCGCGAAAATTGAGAGACATTTAGTTTTTAATGGTTCCAAAAGTTCAGCGTTTGATTTTGAAAGCAAAGATATTGCCGTGCTGAAAGGTGTATTTAACCTTTATTACCGTCCACTTATCCTTATCATTCATTAAGTCCCGCGTTCGACTCGCGATGTCCTTGAACCTTTATAGTTTGTGGCGAAATTTTGGCGAAATTTTACCTCCTCGTAAGGTACTATGGTTGTGTTCTTATTTCGTATTAGCCGCAGAAATTTCCTTGGTTTTCAGTTACGTCGAAGTGCTTAGAGTAGTGTTCAACTAGAGATATAAGTTTGTCTCAATATTGGCTTCAGATGCTCTCAATTTTGAAAGTACGGTCTGTAGGTACTTTGGCCTATCTCTTTCAAAGCGAAACTGACGAAACCATTTCGGGCCTGGTGTAGACCGCCCACCATCAAACTTTTCGTAATTTCCTTTAATCGTAAGATCTTTTTTCCGCGACTGGCACTTGTGTGTAGACGACATTTGCTCAGTTGACGTAGAACTGAACGATTGAACTTTATCCCTATCATTCATTACGTCCCGCGTTCTATTCGCGATGTCCTTGAACCTTGACTTGATTTGATAGTGTATTTATTTTCCGGTTTCGCCAGTGGAAAAGCGAACTCGCTACCTACGTTCGCAGTTTTTCGCATGAGAAATATTGGCTACAGTATGCGAACTTCACTAAATTGTACTGACATAGAGTGTGAGTGTACTGTACAGTTGCGCACCACCACGCCATAGAAAGAAATTACTATGGCTTTTCTCGCGACCTTGTTACCCTTGTTACCTTTATTTTGATATGATACAGACATACAGATGGTTTAATTTTGAAAATTATTGTAATCATTCCCTCATTTTGAGCTAACACGCCATTTGAAATTTCCTTGTCTAAACAAACTGCTGCTGTATTCAAATGTTTGTTTAAAAGACCATTTTATGAACTGAACTAATTATTTTATTATTTTATTAATCAATTTGTTTGTTTTTAATATTTGTATAAGCCGCATGCGAATTGTCAGCCGGTATAAACCGATATGCCGGCCAGTTTTTGAAACACATCGAGGACAGCAGTACTATTATGCAGCTTATGCAAATCCCGCAAATGAACATAAATTAGAATAAAAAATCGAGCTAAATTCGATCAAATTTGCATAAATACGTAAGAATCCAGTTATCGACTATGCGTTTCAAAAACCGACCGGTATTTCGCTTTAAAATTTTGAACCTATATGCACAAAACGCAACCTGTCTACCTGTTGTACTACTCATTTCCCTACAGTAAGAAAAGTAGAGTGTATGTGTAGTTACTAGTTTTGAATCTATTCCATTTAGGCGTAAAAAGCAAGGAAAAACAAAGCCGTTAAATTATAATGGCTTTCTGTAATTCTTTAAT
This sequence comes from Pelodera strongyloides, assembly GCA_036852015.1. Lineage (NCBI taxonomy): Eukaryota > Metazoa > Nematoda > Chromadorea > Rhabditida > Rhabditidae > Pelodera > Pelodera strongyloides. Next base: position 23,694 of record JAANDG010000590.1, on the reverse strand, counting down.
CTCTGCGAAAATTGACCCTATTGCCCTATCGTATTCTAAAGTTTGAGTGGTCGGATTGTCAGAGAGAAGCCGATGGAAAATGAGAGCATTAAAGTGGTATGACACGTGTTTTGGAAACTGAATTTTCATGCTTTATTTGTGTTCCATTGTGCGATAATATCCAGACATGCACAGGATTTGCATATACTACAGGGAACGGCAGTTTTCCAGCATACTTTTCAAAACCGCGTATCAACGCTTTAAAAAAATGGCTCGTTTCGTGACCAAGTACGCAAAATCAAAAGACATATTTTCTTCACAATCTCGTTTTATGTTTGCAAAAATTAGTGTTCTGTTTGCAGTAATCATTATCACCCCACATTCAGTATGATAATTCTTCTGCAAGGTGTGCAAGATTTTATGGGGTAAACTATTTTTATGGGGTAAACTGTAAACGTCAATCTTTTGGGAACAATGAAATCTCTCGGTTTCCCTTTTGCATTTTATCATGTATTGCTGTCATTACATTTTATAGACATTTTTATTTCGTGATAAATGTTTAACATTTTGATCTCATGAAGCTAAACCACGAGGCTCTTTGTTTAGTTTCGTTTTAATTATAGAAAGAGAGCACGCCTTCATTTTTAACGGCTCACGTGGCTCATTGTCAGCTCTCTCACTCAGTACGTTTGGGGTTTATAAGAACCCAAAGAGTGCTCAGCACTTGGGGTGTAAAGTAGTTGTCTCTTGATAAATAAGATGTGACTATTGGGGCCCATACAAGCCTATCAGCTCTTCGTTTTCGATGTGGACTTTTGAAGTAAAATTTTCCTATGGTTTTAAAGTGGTGTGATGTGTGTTGTGGTAACAAAAAAAGGACACAGAATATCACACAACTTTGGTATGTTACATGAAAGTGCAGTTATCCAATTATCCCCTCATGCACTCACGCTTATATTTTACACAAACCTGCGACGTACCGTACTACTTTCGTTTCGTTATCATTATCATTTCTCGTTCACACGCAATGTTCTCTCGTTCTCTTCTCTCGTTTTTTTTTGCGTCATTAAGCTATCCGACAATATTTTCTAACGACTGTCTGTTTATTCCAGGTAGTTAACCTACTCACTTGGGAGGACTCGGTTTCCCCGTTCACCTTTGGTCATCACAAGAACTATGACCGCCGCAGGCACTTCGCCAATCCAGAGCATCTGGGCATCGACGGTCAGTTTTCAGAGGCGCAGTCGCCGAATAACATGTCCGCCAGAAACGTGCCGCACAAGTTGTGCGGCGTGGCACATTTGTGGCCCACATGCAACGAGAAGCTAAACAGTGATTCTCCGAACCAATAATAACAAATGAAATAGTTGTACAACTTCCATTAAGTCGCCGCACATGGGCGCAACTAACATTTGAGATGCGCCCCATATGCGCCAAGTGTGCGCAAAAGTGGACAATTCCGTTGTAGTGCCCTTTTGCACACCGGCACCGTTGATGGGACCAGTGAATAAATTACTGATCTAGATCAACGGCAAGGTCACTCCGCGCGGGTCCCGAGCCTAAAATACACGGTCCGGCATGCTCTGGGTTTTTGGTTTCAGTTAGTTCACTTCCTGGCCAAGGATAGCGATCACCTTTTTTCCCCACAACCGAAATTGCTACCTCTCATGAGAAGGCTTGGTCTGCCCGGGGCAGGAGTCGAACCGACGAGCCGCAGTGCCTGCGCTGCTGTTGAAACAGCGACTTAGGCACTGCGCCACCTGACCCCTCTTAAAAAAAATTTCAGATCGCGTTCTCGTTGGCGCTGTCGGTGCTCCTCTACTTCCATTCTCCTCTGCTATCCGCTGTGCCAATCCTACTTACCGCTCTCTACTCCTGCTTGAAGAACGAACCAGCGGATAAGGAAACGGTAGGTAGAGGCACCTTAGCCGTTGCCTACCTTATAACACAACAACACTGTAACAACATGTATTATGACATTGATCAGCTTGAAATTCTCTACAAAATGAGCTATAGCACGCCTCGCTTGCTTGATAACTTAATTATCATATTCAGCGACAACATGGCGCCATATGTGCGCGATCGCCCCGTGCACTTCTTAATTTTTTGTTGTCAACCGCGTCATCATAGAAACAGCTGGCTGCTTGCGTCAGCAAGTCCATTTTAAAACAAACATTTCCGCAATAAAAATATTGCATTGTAAGCAGTAGATAAGAGCGTGCGTCAAAAAAAAGTAGTTAAAAATTATATCGTTGTCTCGAAACAATTACGAAGTGGAGTTTATTTCGTTTGCTCTTTCAATGTCTTAAAAACTAAGATAAGTGTTCCTTCGAGCATGTGAATACATTGAGGTTTTTTTAGTAAAAGTGTGCATTGCTGTAATAAATTACTGTAGGATAGTATTATTGTAAGACTCTGGAGTGACTATAGTAGGGTACGCTAAGAAAAAAGTACTGTATGAGATTACATTTCTTCAGTATTATAGTAAGAAGGATGGTACTGTAATTCATGAAAATTCTTTCAGGCCGAGAAATTCTTCAAAGGATTCCGTGTGGGTGGACATCGTGGGTCTCCTCATGTGTTTCCAGAAAACAGTTTTGCTGGATTTGTCCAGGTTCGTCCAAAATAAAATTTTGATGGTGCGCGGCGAAAAAAGTTAGCTTACCTCTCGCCGCGCGCCACTCTTCGCCAGACCTGCGCCACATCCTCGCGAGTTCACTGCCTACCTATACACGATAACCTGAATATGATAGGAAGTAGGGTGAAGAGCCGCGCGCGTTTTTTCTGGCCCTGAATCGATGTTCGCAGTCTTCGCGCCAATTTCTCGCCGCGCGCCACACGAGTCCTTGCTGTGAGCAATGCGATGCTAAATTACTTTCCTCAACGCTAGATACGGAAATTTTCTTTGATCGACATGTTCTTAGAGGATATGCTTTTTAGGAAAAGCTTATGTTTTATACTGGGAATAATGTGAGATTCTCGAAATAAGTCTGCAGTCCTTCTAGACAAATTTGAATGCGCGGATTCTTTGTTCAAAACAACAAATTATAATTTCAGGCAAAGAAGGAGGGTGCTGACCTGATCGAGTTCGACGTCGCCCTCACCAAGGACGGGTTTGCGGTTCTGCTCCACGACGACGACCTGGATCGGTAGGCAGCCACTCATTGCGCGGGAGACGGAGAGAGAGAGAGAGAGAGAGAGAGAGGGAGAGGGAGAGAGAGACAGAGAGAGACAGAGAGAGGGGAGACCATGAAGTAGCACCATGTATGAAAACCTCTTTTCAGTACCACCAATCTTTCTGGTCCAATTCGCCACAAGAACTTGAGCGAATTGAAATCCGCAAATGTGGCCGCCAAGTTTGTACGCACATGGTATGTTTCAGCCATTTGATATAACTTGAGACAAGGAGGAACATAGCTTGCAAAAGGGATACAATTCTTTGTCAATTCTGAGTCGTCAACGCAGTATGCCACACAATTTGAATATAGTACTTGGGTATGATGTATCACGCAACCCTTACCCGTGCCCCATGTCTCGTTCAAGTTCAAGGCCCAGATGCGTGTAAAATAAATGCGGAAATTGTAGCTGTCTGAAGCGCATGACAGTATTCCATAGATGAATAAGTGTCTTGATGTATATTGCGGTACTAAGGTACTTTACGGTACTAAGTTACGGTACTTTACTTAGAGCCTAGCCCTTAGCCTAAGATTTAAGCCTTCCTAAGCCTTAGTAAGTCCCTTGACTAAATTTACTTTATTCCAGCCACGATGACGCCGATCCCGTGGAGGTCGAAGGCATTCCGTCCCTTGAAAGTGTAGTGGCCTGGAGCGCCCAAAACAACGTGAAGATGCTGTTTGACATCAAGGATTACGATCCTGCCGTATGTCTCTCGCTCCGATGGCGCTCGTCTGGCGCACGCGCTACGCACTGCCAATTGCGCAGATTACCTGCCACAAAACAAGGCTGACTTGCGCCATGCAAATCATGAACATATCGCGATAACTGTCACAAAGCAAAAGAAAAAACTTGCACGCTAATGAAAGAAAAGTGAGAAAAAATACAGCGCCGCTTTTGAGAAGCGAGAGAATTTTACGCTGCCGACTGAGTACTCCAACACGTCTCATCCACCTTGCTCTATCTTGTCGTCTTGTCTCTTTCTTTGTATCGCTCTTGAGCAAGCTCCAAACACTTTTGGTAGTTTCACGTTTCACCCCGGCCTGCCCGCCAATAGCCCAGGTGTCGTAACCGCCCTCAAACCGCACCCTCGCTCAACCTAACTCCGGTTCAGTTGACGGCGATCCTCGTCGAGCTGTTCGCCAAGTACAATTTGTACAGCTCGTCGATCGTGTGCAGCTTCTTTCCCTGGGTCGTCTACAGGGTGAAGCGAGCTGATAGAAGGATCCTCACTGGTAAGTATTCATACTGTAATGGCATAGTTTCGGTAGCTTATCTTTTGAACTTGCACAATCACCCAAATATAAAGCGGTACAACAAGTGGTTTTGAAAGTATATGCTGGTCACCATGTGCACAGTTGTTTGCCTGGCAGACCAGGTATGCATGTGTTTATTACCTATGCATGGGGGCGGTGCCCAATATATGTTTCGAAACCACGTGTTGTACCGCTTTCGGCTTTGAACAACTTTCAATTGCAGTGAATTGAATTTTAAGAGTTGCGCACGATTTGAGCCAACTCCCGGATACAGGTATTTGTAGGATTTTGAGTGTCAATTGGTACAAATGTGTAGGTCCAGGAGCATATTATTCTCATAATATTTTGAAAGTTTGAACTTATGATAGAAATAATAATGCATATCTCAATGGCGTGCTGAGCATAGCAATCGGCGTAGAATGCGCACGGACCCTGTTCTCTATCTACTACTATGCGAAAAGAACCATGACAAACCCTAAATACTTTCATATTTAGGTTTGACATGGCGTCAGGGTTTCTGGAGCCACAAGAACAACGAGAACACGATTCCGAGATTCAGCGGGTTGAAGCAGATGCTTGTGAATGTGATCGATGTTGTACACGTCCGTGCGCTCAAGACTTTCCTACCCACGTTCCTGGGAGCCGATCTATTGCTGACCAATAACTTGGACATATCTTCGTGAGTTTAGTAAGCCATGATAGGCAACATAGGTAGAGCAAGCAACGTTGAAAATGTTTCTTGTGATACTAAACCATTTGGTATCACTTCGTCCTTAGGATGCCGTATCAAATAAATAAAAAAGATGTACCCTTTGTTGGCACAGCTTTCCTCGAGAGCCAGCTTATCGCGGAAGTAGGTCCAGCCACCGCGCCAAATTCCCGCCGAGCACGGCGCAACTAATCTTTAATTAACTTGTCATGGTCATAGAATTATACTTATTTCAGCGCATTCGTCAACGCGCAGCGCCGCAAAGGTCTAGAAGTGGTCGCCTGGACAGTGAACGACCTCACTGAAATGCAGTGGATGTTGGAATCCCTTAAAATCCCAGTCCTTACCGATGGTACCTACAATATCAAGAAGCTCAACAGTCTCACCCAGTTCGCTAACAGTGGTTATATGGGACTTACCTCGGGGGCTTAGGCCTTAGGCTTAGGCTTAGGCCTTAGGCTTAGGGCAAAAACTACCGAGTACCAAAACAGGTCTGTATGCCTGGTACTTAGACACCACTATATGTACTATGTAATCGCAAGATAGTTTTGGAAAACCAAGCTTTATTTGATTAACAAGAACTTACTGTAGATAACTACCGTAATGTATTCATAAATATGAGACAAGCTTTATGTTTCCGAGTAGGTATTGAGCAAATAAGTAACACTATTTTTTGAAGCACTGTGTACTTTTATTTGTAGTTATTGACCATTATTCGACTCGGTTCTATATTTCTCTTCTTTATGCACGACTCTCTTTACTTCGTAGTTTGAGTACAACGGAATCGAAAAACTACAAAGTTAAAGCGAAAAGCCGACCGGTTTTTGAAACACCGAGTGCACAGCATTCTTATGCAGCTTGTGCAACTGAACATAAATTAGAATAAAAAAATCAATTCGAACAATTTTGCATAAATACGTAAGAATTCAGATGTCCACGATGCATTTCAAAAACCGGCCGGTATTTCGCTTTAAAGAAGTCGTGATATACTGGGAAGCATTTATAATTAGAAGAATTCCTCATTACAGGTAGCATTCGAAAATTTAGCATTTTACAAGTTTATGTATGGTTCGAAAGTCCATTGAACGCATGCGTATTGTCTCTATTGATATGTTTAGATCCGTAATGTATTCCGTCTGAAACTGCTTGCACGTGTGTATGTAGTATACTGTAAAAAAAAATAAACATCCAAGTGTTCGCATGTTTATTGGATTATTCAAAACGAAATACTGGCCGGTTTTTGAAACGCATCGGGTACACCAGAATTCGTATGCAGCATATGCAAATGAATTTAAATTTGAACAAAAAATCGAGCAAAATTCGAAGCAAATTAGCATAAACACGGAAGAATTCTTTTGTCCACGACGCGTTTCAAAAACCGGCTGGTATTTCGCTTTAAACTTTACATCAAGAGGCGCTGGAAATAACGCAAGGTATATACAAAAATAGTTCTTACCATCGACGAAGTGGGTACATTTTTCATGTTACTTGAAAATTAAGATTTTAAATTTGTCTGAAGCTAACTGTCATATGCTTTTTAAAGTAATGACGTCCTGTTTTTTAATCATATGTTGAACAATTGCATTCCCATAGTTGTACGCAAATGAATATAATTAGACTAAAAGGTCGTACAGTATCCGTATCACACAGTAATTTGCATACACCTACATGAGAACATATAGCGTCCAAATCCAAATTACGTTAAAACGAAATACCGGCCGGTTTTTGTAACGCATCGTGGACAACTTAATCCTTACGCTAACTGCTAATTGCTAATATGCTAATTTACTCGAATTTAGCTCGATTTTTTATTCTAATTTATGTGTATTTGCATAAGCTGCATAAGAATGCTGGTGTTTCAAAAACCGGCCGGTACAGCTTTAACTCTTCGTCTACTTCTTTCGTGTTATGCAGCCAATATGTTTCGTTATCACTTCAAGTGAAATTCTTTTCCCCCTAGTATCTAATCTTCTAATCCCATCACTGACTGTGAGCGAGATTGACATGTTGAAATATATACTGAATTCTTTGCTCACAATGAAAGAAACAAAGCCAAAAAGACAAAACAGTAAAACCACGATTGCATCGAACTGCTGCACACGGGCGAAATTCGTGAGGATAACCAGAGCGGCAAAGGTGTTTGGGCTGTGAAAACAGCTAAACTGTAAAAGTAAACTAGTGGGAAATCGATAGATAACTCATAGGACCATAAGGTTCAAGGTTGGAAAACTTGGTCCAGACTTTGTAAAAGTGACCCAACATATCAGAAATTCAAGAGTAGTACTTCGGGACTTCGCAAAATTCCTGAAAGAAACCTAATGAAGAAGTTGTGCAGATGTCATGGGAAGCGACGTTTCAATCAGCTGAACAAGTAAAAAAGCAGTGATTTGACTCAGTTTCCGCATCTGTAGTAAATGTTTAGAATTCTGGTTAGCAGAGTTATGGCGCAAGGCTTAGGCCTAGACTTAGGCTTAGGCTTAGGCATAGGCTCAGGCGCAGGCTCAGGCTCAGGGAAGGTGCGCAAGTGTCGCTCTCCTGCAAAACGACTACTACTCTCATTGTAAAAAAAAAGAAGCATATTTTGAATAATTCTCCAGCATGCCTTTATCTTTCTTATTTTATCTTTTTTTTGTGAGTCGGATCTTGGCTCATTATGCGTAGATCGGTTTTCAAAGACTCACCAAAATATCCGTGCCAACTTGGTCGAAGTTTCATCAGCTCCTGGATGTATAATGGGGCTTCTAAGTATGCTGAAAATTTACCGTATTTTGCAACTACATGATAATGTTTTTCATATTATATATGCAGGTCTCGTGCAAAGTATTGACAGAATCACACCGTTTTTTTGGGATTCTTGGAAACCATCATAATGCTTCCCACTCACACTACACGCTTTCGAATTTTCCCCCGGTATATATTTTTTCATTTTCACATATATGTGTATACAGCATGAAATTTTTTTGTTTAAGAAAAATGTTGAGTCAATGATGTGCGGGCAATTCAGTTTTGACTCTGTTGACTTTTAACAAAAAAACTGTTGATGGGAGAAAAGGAAGATAGGAGACGTTCCGTCGCATTTAAGATGAAAGATAAGATATTGGGTTACCCTATGATTTTCCACTTGTTTCTTATGCTTATGGTAACGCCGTATCTATCAGAAAAAAAATTATGAGCGAATGATTTGCAAACATTGTTCTGTTACAGAACCCGCAGAATGTTACTTATTATTATTAGACACACAAAACGCGCAAAGAAGAGTCCACTAGACGAGGGTGTGCGACATGCGCGCCACATGTGTGCCAACAAGAGTCGCATGCTTTTCGCGCATTTGGCTGAGCGGGTCCACCGCCCCACTTGCAAACCCCATAAGAGAATGAAATGATAAATTTGAAAGCGTCGCTATATACTTCATCGACAATGGACTTTGGCGACCAATATGTTACTTCTTTTATTGCAAAACCCATCAATTCCGCGGTCATACAAATGACGACTGCCCATCGTGTACGAACCGCCGCAATCGTGCACGCTCTGACTCCACCCACAAAACAGCGCGTTTCGCTCGTGTTCGAAGTTCGAAAACTTTATCGACAAAACAGTTTTGCTAGCTTATTTTGTTTTAATCAATGTTACCTTGTTAGCTTTGCGTCTTGTAAAACGGATTAGTTAGTCCAAGTATGCTAGTTTTCTAGGATGAACAGTTGCATGGCGTGTTTTTGTGCGCCTGGTAACCTTTCTCCTGGCCCGCATATCAAGTCTGTCTGCGCTGCAAAGTCCGTAGATTTATTGTTGGAGTTTGCAAGCCTGTGATTCATGTCCATTTCTTAATCAGACGGCGGGCTTCATCTTCGTTGTATGTCTGTTATTGATATAGGGCGGTGTGTGTTGCCGATGTTATGCTGTATTGGGCAATATTGTAAAAACAGAGGTCCTTTTTTGGTAATTCTCATCATCCAAGTTTCTCACTGGTGTGTATTCCTTTGCTTTTGTCACTGTTGTTCAGACACGGTCTTTTGCTATCTGTTTCTTCGCGCTCGGTCTTTTACTATCTGTTTCTCCGCGTTTATTTACTATTTTTCTCCCAGTGAACGTCAGACTGCTTATTCTCTGGTCGTCCAGCGACGACATCCAAAAGTGTAATTGGAATTGAATATAATACGCTACAGGTGAGTGAGATCTGATATCAGCTTTGCTTTTTGTATAAGGTTCATTCCTGCGGCTGCGGCGGCGCCCTAAGCCTGCTTCATACCGTTTTTCTTTCCTGTCTCGTGCCTTCGAAAATGGACAAGCAGGTCAATAAAAATGTACCGCTTTATTCAGACATGCAATCATCACGCATACATTAAATGAGGTGTGGTGCGTTTGCGTTTATTATAGCGCTAATGACACTAATTTTTATTATTCCAGTTTCCAGTGTCTACTAAAGAAGCCCTTCCATTATGGGAGTTCCAAAGTTTTATCGCTGGCTCAGCGAGCGATATCCGACGCTGAGTCAAGTGGTTAACGACTCGCAAGTTAGTTTTATACTTTTATTTGTCTTTAAGAGACGAGAGACCTTGGTCATTTTTTACTGCGTAGTAGGGAGTATAATACAGTTGAAACAGAAAACGAAGATAGTGTAGTGGGTGGTGGTAGTGGCTTCAAGAATACTTAATCACTGTCAAGGGAAACTTTTTTAAAGGTGGAAACAGCCGAAAACTAATTCTTCATCTTTTTGTACCTTACAAACGTAAACGGTAAACCTAATTTCTAGATTCCGGAGTTCGATAACTTGTACTTGGATATGAATGGAATTATCCACAATTGTTCACATCCAAATGATGACGACATCACATTTCGAATCACAGAAGAACAGATGTTTCTCGATATATTTGCGTACATTGACGTAAGTAAAGTAATCGATTAACAGCTTAACTTGTATCAAGTATTAGTGTTGAAAGTTACTTTTAGTTGGATTTTGGAAATACTAAAACGCTATAACCTCACGTAGAAAATAAACCAAGGGACGATGGTGCAAATAAGTATACCTCGTTTTTTGTGAACTTCAATCATAATCATTATTTTGTAGAAACTGTTCACTATGATCAAACCGCAACGGGTGTTCTTCATGGCAATTGATGGTGTTGCACCACGCGCCAAAATGAACCAACAGAGGGCACGGCGTTTCATGTAAGTTTTATGTATAGTGATCCTGGACAGCATACCCTAGTTTTCGATTGCCGAAGCGTAATTTTTCAACCATTCCTTTCACCAATATACATGTAATTAGTCTGGTGAGCCTGTGCAAATCAGGGGCTGTTCGTACTTAATTTTATGTGTTGCTTTGTGCCCAGATGCTAGTTAGTTACTGTTTTTTTTGCAATGGTAATGGTATTGCAAGAGTTTTGATAATTATTCTCTCTTATTAGTATTCTTAATTCTTAGAAGCTTTGTGTTTTTTAATCAAAAACATTTTAGGTCTGCTCGGACAGCCAAAGAGCAACTAGAAGCCGCGATGCGTAAGGGCGAGGAAATTCCGGTGGAGGATAGGTTCGACTCCAACTGTATTACACCAGGTACTTATTATTTTATAGCTTGTAAGTTTGCCCCATGCATAGAGTTAGGATGATTGTAGTTTGTATTTTTGAAACGCGAGCGGGCTTTTGCTATGGCAGCAACGCCTGGCGACTGGTAAATATATATCCCAGAACCAACCTTGAATTATGTTTACTATTTTTCTTTGCTCGCGAAGACGTCGGTTGTTTATTTATTTTTGCCGGTGTAACCCGCATATGCTAGTGTTGTGCACGTTGTACACCTTAGCATTACAACGATTATTAGGTGAAACGAGTAAAAGTAAACCAATATAATTATATTATACTTGTATGGTAATTTCATATGGTAATCAACAAATAGAAAACGAATATAGGGTTCTGGCTTTGCTTTTCCTTTTCCAAGCAGAGTGTTAATCACTATAAACGGAAACTTCACATTTTTAGGGTGACGCTAACCTAACCGAAAACTAATTTCCGTATTTTTGTAGCTTGCTTGCAAAGCAAAGTAAACCTTCTCTAATTTCTAGATTCCGGAATTGGGTATTATAATTGTATATATTTATATTATTATATTATATTTTGTTTCAGGAACCCCATTCATGGATCGTTTGCACAAGAGGATAATGCAGTGGGTTGAAGAGAAAGTGAATAACGACCCAATTTGGCAGAATAATGGAAAGTTGCGAGTGATCTACAGTGGACATAATGTGAGTTGTGGTTGTGGTAGTTTATAATGAAAGTCACGTGGGTGGGACTTTAAGGCTTTAAGGCTTTGATTTGGAAAAAAACTACCAGTTTAGTTTTATTGAGTTGATTGTTCTTTAGAGGGTTTAATTTTGGCATTCCGGTATCCTGGGCGCAGTTTGAATCTCTGGATATCTTTGTATATTGTTTTGAAACACGTTTTGAACTTGAACTATTCTAAAAACAATACGTTTCGTCGCGATTCTTTAGAGGAGCCCTATGAACCACTAGAGTGCCGTAACTGTCCCTAGCCTATAGCCTAATCCGGAATAAGCCGATTTTGTCCCTAGAATAAGTTGTAATTGTATTTTCAGTGTGCTGGCGAAGGAGAGCACAAGATTATGGATTTTATCCGGGCGGAGCGCGCTTCTTCGTCTCACGATCCGAATACGAGGCACTGTTTGTATGGACTGGATGCGGACTTGGTAGGGTTTTGGTCAGAATATGTAAACAAATTTATAAATATTGTTCATATGGGGAGGTGGCCTATTTAGCTAGTCGCTTTTTTTGTAAAGGGATGTAACACATATTATGTATGGAAAGCAAAGAAAAATAAATGGCTTAGCATGGTTCTAAATGGTGGGGGAACCCCCTTTTATGCGTGTTTCATGCATAAATTCACGTATCGTCGAAAATCAGGGGTTCCTTAGATCTAACTTCTTTTGTTTTAAATAGACCATGATTCGTGATCTAGTAATGGCCATAATACTAATCAACATCCTTATAGGTAATGCTCGGCATGTGCTCTCACGAACCGCACTTTTCCCTGTTACGTGAGGAGGTCAAGTTTAACCGGCCGGTTAGGAAGGGCAAGAAGCCGAGGAAACCGGAAGCGAGAAAGTTAGTAGTCTTTGTTATTATGATTCTCACTGGTACATATCTTATCATTATTGATGACGTGATATGATTTTGTACATTTTGTAGGAGTGAGGATAGCTCGAGCGTCTGATTATCAAAATTCCTAGAAGTATTGTATTGTATTGTAAAGTATAAGTATTGTATTGTATTGTATTGTATTCCTAGAAGTATTGTAAAGTATAAGTAATATTTCTTGTCAGATATCACTACTGAGTCAGCTTTCTCGAGTTCTGTTTTTCCTTTTTTTAAACCATTTGTTTGTTTGTTTGTTTTGTGGTTCTTTATTTTCCATCTTTCAGGCAGGCCGAAGAGACGAAGTTTCATTTGTTGCACCTGCAGCTACTACGAGAGTACCTGGGAAAAGAGTTTGAATCTATGAAGGTAATTTTTTTCTTTTCCTCGTTTTGTACATTCCTACTTTCCTAGTGAATATTTTAGTAATCAAATTGTCGTTTGTTAAAGGGAGAGGCCCATGAGAAAAAAGTTGTCCTTAATTTAATTACACAGGATGTCCGGAATTTTAAAAATGCTTCTGTGCAAACAGCATTTCTTTACACCCAGAACTCAGAGAGTTATTCCCCGGCAAACTGATCGGCCAGGTACCGTAGGCAGAATCAATTTTTTCTCTTTTAGGACATTACCGTATTGGAAACGCCCTGTTAATAGCATAGGAATGACGTCCATTCGTCTTAACATTAATTTGAAGAGAAAGGATGAAAATGAACGGAAATAAACCGTAAAAACGTTCCGACTACAGTTTGCCGGGGAATAACTCTCTGAGTTCTGGGTGTAAAGAAATGCTGTTTTCACAGAAGCATTTCTAAAATTCCGGACATCCTGTGTTAATAAATTAAGGACAACTTTTTCTCATAGGCCTCTCCCTTTAATGGTATTTGTTCATCTTAGGGCAAACTATCGTTCGATTACGACATGGAGAGGATAATTGATGATTGGGTTCTCATGTGCTATCTTGTTGGTGAGTTCTATTATGCAAATTTCTGATTTTTTGCCCGGGGCCCTACTCCATATGATCTAATTGAAAGACCGGCTTGTAAGTCGTAAGTCTGTCGATGTCGAACTCAGTAGGGCTCGATTATGAGATATATTGTATTTAATTGACAGATATGGGCTTGAAATATTTTGGCTTCGGCTGATTTATTAAACTATACTGCGTACTGCAGGGATATGGTGATTTGAATAGTTGTTTAAATAATTGCTTGATTGTGCTTGATAAATAATCGATGATGTTGTGTGTGAGCGTACATGTACATCTAAATAAATGATTGAAAAATTAGCTTTTTTATTTTTTTTTCAGGAAACGATTTTATCCCTCACCTGCCACATATCCACATTCATGAAGATGCACTGCCACTGTTGTACGAGTCGTATCGAGAGGCGATGCCAACGCTTGACGGTAATTTATTAATATTATGTTTTATTATTATTGTTTATTTTTGATTTGTGCGTAGTGATTTCATTTTTCTTCTGAAAGTGCATTTGTCTTTGCTTGATTTATTGATTGATTATAAATAACTGTTTCCTTACAGGTTACCTGAACGTGGATGGATACTTGCAACTGCCGCGTTTCGAGAAATTCTTGAAAGTTTTGGCAAAGAATGACAAGTGAGTTATGAATTTTGTTGAATTTACAATTTACAGTGCATTTGCTTTGATTTACAGTACATTTGGATCTTAGGAAGTTTGCGCAAGAGTGTGGTGATAATCAAAGTAATTCGCGCTCGCGGATGCGGTAAATGGAAAATAATGACAATATTTTTTCCAGGCGCCGCTTCATGCACGAAATGGAGGACGAGGAGTACTTGAATAGTAAGCGACAGGATCCTTCTGGAGGTCTCGGAGAAGCTGTCCCCGATGTGAGTACTTTACTTGGCAACTTGACTTGACAACTTGGGGAAAACTTGTATAAATCCGGCACAAAGTGGAACACAATTTACACATAATACTTGGGAAGGCAGTTGTCCGAAATCACGTGTAATGCCGCTTTTTCTATTATGTTTGTTTAAGGGAATGTTTGCTTTTGTTCGGTTTCTTTCTTTATCAAAATTTGTTTATTTTATTCCTTTATGCATTCAGGATGAGCTGGTTGCCTTTGATGATCCTGATATGTCTTCGTGTTCTGATGAAGAAGAAGAAGATACCGAACTGGAGGAATGCTCGTCAGAAGGTTGTTATTGTTTTTTTTTTTTGAAATATCGATTTTTTTGGAATCGGTATTCTAAGATCCTTCCTAATCGAACTCAAATGGAAACGAATAAGCCATTCGATTTCCATCCAATTAACAGATTTGTTTGTGCTGCTCTGCTGCACTATCATACCCTTTTCTGTAGTTAGCATGTATATGAATATTTTTGGCGTATTGTGAACATTTTATTTTGTTTGCTAAATACAACTTTCCTAGTTTGAATACTAAACGTGTAGTGTGTTCATTATGTGCGTTATGTAGCCAGGGCCGTTGGACCCAACCAGTCAACCACTATCCAATTAAATCTAATTTCAACTTTCAGCGGCGTTTGTGTCTTCTGATGAGGAACGTGATGATGACGTGCCTAAGGATGACAACTTTGGAATTGCTTCCGCCGAAGAGATGCTTGCTTCGTTAGGTGCGTATTTTTTGTTGTGATCGTTGTTATTACCACTTTGTTCGTGCATGTCCATAACAGTTTCTTACGGTAGGCTAGCACTATAATGTAGAATCCTGGGTCCATGTTTTTCGTCGAAATTTGGTATTTTTGGGGCTTGGAAGCTGAGATCGCTGATCGCTTGGGTGATTTTGGGAATGGTAGCCATAGCCCTATAGCTATCCCATTTTCGGAAAACAAGTCTGATTTTTTTTTGACATGTGTATTTTGGACTATTGCTTTTGAGTGTTTCCGTTTCATTAAATTCAGTTGATTCTTTCGGAGCATGTGGATTTTGTTTACCTATTAAATTGCGTTCAGATGCCGATAACGACCCGATAGAAGACGAATTTGTTGAAAATCTCAAGTTGCTCGAGTTCAAACAAATGGACGATAAGGAGTTTGAGAACTCTGTTGAGGTAAACAAAAAATTATTTGCATCAAATTTGCACCTACTTCACCGTGTTTTTTTTTATCTAAACACGTTGTGCTTTGTACGTATAAAGCTCGTAATTTATGTACGGGGTATGTCACGCGTGAAGCCGGGTGTAATATCCGATAGTAATTTTGTTTTAGAATTTAATACGTATATCTTTCAGAAATGTTGGTCTGTCCCGATGAATAATGCATTTCGACGCCACAAAAGGCGATATTACCGGTTGGTTATTTCACAAGTTGCTCAAGTCGTTTACATATTAGCCCGTATTCTCGGGCGCACGGAAATTTTCCGTCGCGGAACATGTTCCGTTCCGCGAAAAGTGTGGTATTCTTGGACAAACGGAGCGTGTAGTTTGTAGCCTGCAAATTTCCGTTCGGCCAAACGGAAATTTTTTCCATACAAAAATTTCCCCGAGGTTTTTGTGTGGGAAATCACGACGGAAATTTTCCGTCCGTTTATTTTTACTTTATTTCTTTTGTAAATTTTTGTTATTTGTTTTTCTTTCACCTTTTTTTATTTTTAAAGAATAATTTTCGTTAAATTTACAGTTCGTTAATGAAAAATTAAGCACATATATGCTAGAAATTTGCTATAACTCTTTAAACAAAGAACAAATGTGTTAAGTCATATATAAAAACAAAAAAAATATTATGATATAAACTCAAAATATGAAAGAAAATTAATGGTAAAGTCAAAGTGTTTAACTACATGGAATATTTTCCGTTTGATTCGTATTCTGGCACCCATCCAGAGCGGAATCAGTTCCGCAGCGGAAGATTTCCGTGCGGATATTTTCCCGGAACATGTTCCCATTTTTGAAGTTCCGTGCAGCCCGAGAATACGGGCTATTGTTTTTTTTTTATTATGAATACCACTTTATTCAGACATACAATCATCACACATAGACTTAAGCATGTAGAATCCAGGGTCCCGTTTTTTCCAGAAGTCGGGGATCTTCAGTGTAGTTCCAATCCGGGCGATGTCTCTTTGCCGATGTGTCCCGTAGAGAGTAGAGGGTAGAGGGCCGGGAAGTGACCATTGTCGAATGTAGGGAAGACGGAATACAGAGATTACAGAGCGAAACGTCCGTCCTAAGGCTAGGCTAGGGGAGCGCCTTAACTTTATTGCCGACGCCGTGGCATGTTTGCAAGATGGTAGCTCTGGGCGGGATTCGAACCCGGGTCGTATGGGTGAGAGACGAGAACTTTGCCAGGGAGCCACGACGCCCCATTAAATTGTTGATAAGATTCATCTAGTACCCCTGTTGAACGTTGAAGTTGTATGATACTTGTATTGCTTTTGTTGGTTGCGAACTATTGTGGAAGCGGGGAGTTGAGTGTGATTCTTATTATCATACTTCTGTATTATTTTTCGCACTCCTACATTTTCCAGGGACAAGATGTTGTTCGCCAATATCTCCAAGAGCGAACTGAAGGCCCAAGCAGAGGGTTACATTCAAGCAATTCAATGGAATTTGCACTATTATTATCATGGATGTGCTAGCTGGAGTTGGTATGTTGGATTTTTTTCAGATACTAATTGTTTTTTCAATTGGTTCATTGATTCTGGAAAAGGTGATTGAATCCACGAATTCACTGTATTGAACCAGAACCAGAACTTACACACGAAGAGCACTAACTAGTCAGAAAATCAGAAAGCGTATGTTGTCGCTAGTGTTTGTTGTTACAACAGATGTTTACATGAAATGTAAACGTTTATATTACATGCTCAAGCTATTTTTGAATGCCTGTCCGAAAATTGTCCACAGTCCTATTCCTTTCAGGTTCTTCCCATTCCACTATGCGCCGTTTATATCGGATGTGGCCGAATTCGGGGATATTGAATTCAATTTTGAGAAATCGGAACCTTTCCGGCCATTCGAGCAATTGCTGGCAGTGTTGCCAGCGGCCAGTGCCGAGTGTTTGCCACCAACACTCAGGGTAGGTGTTTAGTTTTGTTAGTGTTTGTTTTACTTTGCTAGAATAGAAGACATTCTCTATTCACACATGCAAGCAAGTGGGACGGTGTACAGAAATGATTGTGGTTGTTTAGGAATATATTTATTTTGAAACGGGATATTGTGATCGTTAATTTGGTTTTCTGGTGAACTTTGTACTCTACTCTAGCTTAGGTGAAAGTTTTTATTTTCTGAGCTCTTTATAGGAACTGATGACTGACCCAAACTCGCCTATTGCCGACTTCTATCCCACAGACTTTTCGACCGATCTGAATGGAAAGAAGAACGATTGGGAAGCTGTCGTCCTTGTGCCTTTCATCAAACAGGACAAGCTGCTGGAGGCTATCAGAGAAAGGGTGAGTTTATTAGCCCAATTTTGATGATTGATTACTCGCTTGTAATTAGTCAATCTACAAGCTAATTATAGTTAGAAGTTAAAATTGGTTGTTCGAGAGGAGCCGAAAAGGTTGTGAGTTAATTAGTTCATCAACTGCGATCAAGTACCAAATAATCACTGTTAATGATTCATTGGATATGTCAATTGCCAATTGACAATCATATCGTGAAATTATATTCCATAAACGGACGGAGTAGCTTCAGGCTTCAGTACTGTAGTTTGTTCGCATTTCGATTTCTTATACTGTGTGCTTCGCGGCTGCTATTCAGTGGATGTGCTTCAGGAGAATCGCCTCTCGGAGGAAGAGAAAGCTCGAAATATGCACGGACCACACATTATGTACACCGCTGATATGGAGAAGGAGGCTGGAACTAGAGCCGTGTACGTTTTTCTTTTTTTTCGGTTTCCCTTTCTGTTTTCTTGTCTTTCTGTTCGAATTTCATATTAAACTGAGCCCTAGACCTTTTTTAGTTTGTCACAAGACTGCTATTTTTCTGGGTCCAACTTGGAATCCGCGGTCTGACAATATGTA
This sequence comes from Pelodera strongyloides, assembly GCA_036852015.1. NCBI lineage: Eukaryota > Metazoa > Nematoda > Chromadorea > Rhabditida > Rhabditidae > Pelodera > Pelodera strongyloides. The sequence continues at coordinate 5,479 of JAANDG010000590.1, read as the reverse complement.
TAATCCCTGTAGCCTGTAGCCAAGGGGTTCTCTCCCTCTATAAGGGGACATATAGACTACCTAAACACCTGTGGCATGCATTTAATTGTATAATAATAATAATAATAATAATAATAATAATAATAATTTATTATGTACACATAAAATTCATGAGAAATATATATGCAACGTACAGTTTTATCAATGTCTTAATTCCTAATTGATATAGCTGGTTTTGTTATATGATATTCTAAATTCTAACATAAGTTGCTGTTTAGAAGGACTCTGATCGACAAGGATGCTTTCAGAATTGAACAATCTACTGTCGTTAGTGGTGAGTTTTTGATTTTTACTATAAGACTTGTGTACAGGTTCAGCATCAGTAATAAGGATATTGACCTAAGGACCTTAAGGTCAAGGTCAACAAGGAAAGCCGAAAGCCTTCGTTAGCGTTAGCTGTTGGGTTTTTAATCCCATAGTTCTGTTTTTGTTAATTTGTTATTTGCTTTGTTCCATTGGGACATCGCTAAGTGGAATAGATAGTGGGATGTGGAATCACGTTTATTTTTTGAGGTCTGCTTCCTGGTGTTAAATTGGACGTGTTCTTCCCCGGCTTCCCGACAATGATGCACTTACCACATAAGGCTGCGCTGAAATCTGTTGGAGTGACGGTATGTTAGAGTTTGTGGTTTGTAGTTTGTAGTTTATGTTTCTTTTATTATTATTGTCTAATCTACTTTGTGTTTTTGTTGCAAACTTTATGCATGCTCGTGCTCAGGACTCCCCCGGAGCAAGCGAGCAAGTCATAAGGTTTGAAAACTATTTTGAAAAAAAACCACCCTTGAATAAAGGAGTAGTTGGCTTGAATCTTGGCTATTGTAGAGTAAAATATTATTATTTATGTTTAGGTGTTCAACATGCAAAGCAGAAAGGACAGCATGGTATTGACCATTGAGGAGCGCAAAGAGTTTCAGCAGGTATGTTTTAATGTTTTTACTCACGTTCAATATTATTGTTATTTTGTTATTAGTGGTTGCCCGGAAAATGGCTATTACTGTCAGAGTTAAACCTAGAATCTTAGAAGAATTATTCGAGCGAGGCTGCCCGCAACTTTTTTGTGACATATTGTATTTGTAGATATTCGTTATTTATGAATTTTGTAATTGTCAACTTACACAACAAAAATGTTTTAGGTGCCAGAGTCGATCGCGCCCTCGTTGTTGGACCAAGAAGTCTACATTGATTGGCCAATTCTGACAATGGCCAAGGTTGGAGAGATCTGGACTGCCGTAAGTGGTTTTCTTTTATTGGTGGAAAGTTTCGGCTTTCGGGATATTTCCGTACTTTGAATAACGCTGTTAGCACTTGTTCGTCTTCAGAGCTAAGGAAAACTTCCAAAAAACTAGGCCTAGTACTAGTTCTAGTTCTAGATTAGCGTTCCCGAAAGTGGGGTCAATTTGACTCGAGAGTATTTCAGATTTCTGTTTTAAATTTATTTTTTAAATTCATCTCTATCAGTAATATTCCGAATTGTACTCTTCGTACCTTCGCAGTGCGGAGCCGAGCATGGTACTCAGCAAATCGGCAATCGTTATGTTTCACTGAAAATGTAAAAGTAGAGGGTGATTTTTGTTTGAATCAACAGCAACACTGTACCATTAGGGCGCGTTTAAGATGGCCGAAAAAAAAAAATGCGTTTTCGGCCGTTCAGGTTGGCCGAAAAGAAAACTTTTGAAAGACAATGCAAAAACGAGAGACGCAGACAAAACCCGAAAAAAATTACTGTATTTTTTCATTTTCCCTTAGTATTAAAAATTTTCTTTTCGGCCAACCTGAACGGCCGAAAACGCATTTTTTTTCTTTCTTTCGGCCATCTTAAACGCGCCCTTATAAGTTTATTTAGGATAAGCGATTTGTGATCAATGAAGTGAGCAAATCGGTGGAATGTGAAGAATTGGATGGAGAGAAATCGGTCGTGTTTTCGAAATTGTCGAGGGACCTGCAAGATAGGTAAGCTTTGTCATTTGTCTAGTAGTGTATTTTTTAGTATTCTCCGTTTTGTGGTTCCTGATCCTGATCCTAGTGGCTAAATGGAGAAAGGACCAATTTGTGTACTAATCCTTCTTATCTTATTGCTATTTATACTAGACACCGTTTTTGATTGTTTATTATGCTAGTACGTATAGTTTAACCAGACTGCTATTTATGTCAATTGAGTGATGGTTTTGGTTGTTTAGAGATTACTGCACGAGTACGGTTTATTTATTTCACTTTCAGGCAACTATCACGATACGCAATCGAAACGGGTCCAATCAATGTCATTGCATTCTGCAAACGATTCCTGGGATGCACTTATGCAGGTTAGTAGAATTTGTTGTTTTATTTTTTATTTTATTTTTCTTAGCGATGTTTCGTGCTACTGACATTGTCATGGTCACCCGTCACCGTTATAAGTAATAATCATAATAGGGAGAATTTAAGTTTTTGAGTGATAATGGCAATGATGTGTGTGCTCTAAGTATTTATTAACACGGAGGTGTGTGTGTGTGCATAAATAATGCGATGAAGAGAAATCAATGTACATAAACAATGTACCAGTCTGTAAACAATGTACAATGTAACAATGTACAATGTACCAGTCTTGTGCTAGATGAATTTTACGGGACATGTGAATTTTAGTTTGGCCGGCGGGCAGAGGTTGTAAGTTGTTTGTCGTCGAAGGTAATACGTAACTCTGATTATTTTTAGTTGTTGATGGCGTTATGAAGAGGACCAAACAGTGGCGTGGAACCACACACGATAGCCTTACACCAGTTGCTTTGCAACTTGTTGTCACAGTTAGTTTTTCTATATTTCTGTTTTTTATGCTACTTTTTTTTTCTAATTGTTACTTAAATAAATATTTTACGCTTCCAGTGCGTGCACCTTTATTCACTTACCAATTAGCTTTTCTTTCTTTATTATAATGTAGTTTTTGAAATAGATCTGTTCACGTGACCAGTGACCTTATGTTATCACTAATAAAGTTATGTCATGTAAGTTGTGATAAAGTGACAAGTGGCGGAATATTTTCAGAATGTGAACACTGCGGAGAATCGCGTTTTGGGTGACTTACCGCTCGTCGAGGCCCTACCCATTGGTAGCAAGGTTCGTATTTATGTTCCATGTTTTTATTCGGTTAATGCCAGCGTATGTATTTTGTTTCTCGTCGTGTGAGACTGTTTTATATTGTTTTCTCACGTATGGCTACTGTTCTGGTCATATAAGTGTACTTAGTAATATAGCAGGTAATGGTGATGTTCGTCGTTTTTTGTATGTTTGTAGTTACTGTGTTTTCTCTAGGTTTTCACCATGTCTCCCGAATGGCGTGGATTTGGTCATCCAGGTGTGGTGCGCGAACATTTGAAGCCCGGAACTAAGGATTGTGAGTTGTATAGTTGTATTTGATTTGCCTTTTTACGGTCTATGGTCTTTAGCTTACCTTACCTGCTCTGTCTTAATAAGTATCGTTTTTTTTCGTGATGCCGAAATGCCGAAAGCTTATCAAGTTTCCCAATTAGCTTTGTTTTAAACCGGATTGGCATTTGTTTTTCTGTGCATACATTTTAACTGCCTTTGTATGTATTGTATGCTAGTTTTCAGTCCCATCTGTGACTGAAGGGCATAGAGTCGTATAGTACATGGGAGTGCGAAGTTGTCGAGTATACGTATACGTTAATATGTTTTTCTGTAAAAAATGACAAGGATAACAATTCCTTTGTTAGCGCGATAGCGCTAACATAGTTTGGGTTACATCAGAGAGCCCTTTTTTCCAGTTTCCACCCTGAATTTGTTCCTAGACGAAAAAATGAAATTCTTTCGAGCTAGTTAGTTAAAAGAGCATATTTTAGATTATCTGCGAAATTTTCAGATAAAAATATCAACTTTAACCAAAATTATGGCCAAATAAGTAAAATTTGACAAACATGTGGAAGAATGTCTGGTTGGTTGGTTGGTTGGTTGTGTCTCTGTGCACCTTAGGGGGCGGGGCTAACATTGCGCGCCGTCGAAACACAACTTACAACGTTTCAGCTTCAGGGCAAAACGAATTATTGTTACTAAATCTTATTATTATTGCCAACTTAGTTAATTCAATTAACTAACTAACTAGGTAACTAGTTAACACATTAACTAGTAACTAGTTAACACATTTCTGAGCCTAAACACCTAAACTACAATGTGATGCATAGTAAAATGCTTCTGGCTATTGATTTAATCAATGTTAACATATTTGTTTTGGTTTTCAACCCAGTGCTCGTCCAGAAACCCCTTTTAAAGGAAGAGGCCCATGAGAAAAAAGTCTTCCCCAATTTATTTGCACAGAATGTTCGGAATTTCAGAAATATTACTGTGAAAACCGCATTTCTTTATGCCTAGAACTCGCAGTGATATTCCCCGGCAAACTGTTCGGTCAGGTACCGTAGTGAGAATCAATTTATGCTCTTTTCGGGTATTAAAGTATTGGAAACGCTTTGATATAATGGTCGGAATGTTCTTCATTCGTTTACCAATCATTGTGTAGAGAAAGAATGCTAATGGATGGACATAAACCGTAAAAACGTATTTTAACCCTTCTGACTACGGTATCTGGCCGAACTGTTTGCTGTGCAATATCTCTGCGAGTGCTAGGCGTAAAGAAATACGGCTTTCACGGTAATATTTCTGAAATTCCGGACATAATGTTCAAGCTAAGTAAAAACAACTTTTTTCTCGTGGGCCTCTCCCTTTAACTATTTTTGGGTGTTGAGTACGGTAACGAACTGTGGATCTTCTTTCGCAAATGTCTTCCCCAATTTTGCATATTATGCAAAACGGTTTTCGCAGCCGCACCACGTTTGTGTAATATGGGAGAGTTGACTCAGACAATGTAGGGAAAACTTTCCATACGTGGGCTTGCGCCTGAGCTTTTAAAGAAACCCCAGATTGTTTGTGCACACGAGTTTCTAAAATTAATTGCAACTTGGCACATGCAACCAGCCGTGGTGGTTATTTCAGGTTACCTATGAAGGCGAGTGAGCGAGCGAGGCATGATTAAAGACTAGTTATTGATTGATTGGCGCGATTTTTTATTATAATTATGTTGATTTTCATTGGAATGTACAACGCGAAACTTTGGCCGGTGCGCCGCCTTAGCCGCCTACAAACAACGGGTGGGCCCAGGCATGACGGCTGGCCCACCCATTCCTGGCGTGGTGTGGGCGGCGCACCGGCCCAAGATGGGCCGGGTGTAGGCCTGAGGACGGCGATCTTCAACTTTCGTGTGTATTTTAGTTCACCTACACCACGCCTACACTCGGCCCGCACCAGGCGCTCCAGCCTCCCACCTTTTCTGTGTCTGTCGAGCCGTATGGGCGAGGTGTAGGCGACCCACACTTTTTGGGCCCAGTGTATGCCGGGCACCGGCCACTTTCTTCACTGTAGTTTCGTTTTCGAAAATCCGTTCAAAACCCGGCGGTATAAC
>JAANDG010000589.1:0-89561 GCA_036852015.1 Pelodera strongyloides | reverse complement strand
AAGCTAGACCTCTTAAATGTGTCTAGCCTGTGTGTGTTTTTTTCTCTCTTGTTTGTATAAATATATTCGCTACGACGAGCTTTTTTCAGTAAATATTTGCTTGAGTGCCCATGCCCATACCCAAAGCTCATTGATTTGGCCATAATCGCAAAAGACCCTAAACGCTCCTTGTAATGGCCTTCAGTCTTATGTATAGGCAATTAGCAACAATTATGATAATTATCCAGGAAATAATATCCTTCGATATGTTGCACAGGCACCATCCTCAACTTAATTATTGGTTGCTTCATTGGATTCTTTGATAATCGTGTAAAAAATGTGTAAAAAATAAATATTTAGTTTTTGGTTGTATCATTAGTAATAATATATTTTGTCACAATAATATTGGCTTTTCAAGACTAGCATTAATCAACAGTCAACAATCAACACACAGTGCAACACACATAAATGTTTATTTAATTACAAATACAAATAAAAAGGTAACAAAAAAACATGGAAAATTGGACCTATTCACCTATTCTAAAATACTCGTAATTATGATTGAATTTAATGCAACGGCAAGGATATATTCATAAGCATAAAATTATTTTTTATAGTGCAGATCACTGTCTATACGCTGGATAATATCTAGGACACGGATAATCCACTAAAAGTAAACGATATATCATATATGGCCAGCTTCGCTTGTTGACGTTGATAACTAACTAAAAACAGCTACGCTACCCGCGCTATGTGAGGAACGAGCTATAGAAGAATCTTTTTCAAACAATGATGAATTACTGTGCTGGAGGTGCATTTGATTTCCGCCCATTTCCACAAAATTATTCACAACGTCAAAGTCAATTCTAGAACAAATTCAGCTTAAAAATTTGGCAAAGCCCGATAATAATGGCTTCAAAAGAATTTCGCACAGACTAGAGAAACTCAATATTGATATTATTAACTTCACGAAATGAACCTATAGACATAGAATAGAGAGCTTACAAACCTGACAGGGTGCAACTGACAAACTGCCTAATTATAACCTACGGCTTCTCCAAAAGCGTTAATTCCTTATTCCTAAAATTACTATTCCGAGCTTTCTTCTGGCAGTCCGCGTTTTGTTTGCTACTGACCCAATCACAAAACTGATTGAAATATGCAGATTCACATAATATTCTATAAATACAAATTTTCAGAGGCTTTATGGTTACGCAAATAAAGAGAATTATGATAATTAATAATAAAATGAGTGGAAACTCGTCCTCCCTATGCTCGACGGGAATGAACTTGAGCCTTACTCGCGGCTGATGAGTATCTCGGTTTCGTATCCGATGTTCTATACGTAGGGTTTCAAATCTAAAGAAACATTTAAGAATTTTGTAGAATTAAATTGTGCATCACACGGCGTATTTAGCTCCTGGTTACTGTAGGGGCCACCTATTTACAAGACATTGACGGGTTACTCAGAGTCACAGACTCGGGTGCTGCGCGGCGAAACTCTGGCGCGGGGAAATGTAGACTAATCTCGAAAATGCAAAAATGGATGAAGAACGATATAGTGAAAAACTGTCTTCGTCAGTTTTTCGCGAACGTGCCAGTGCGCTCGCGAGAACATAGTTAAAGACGGCGTTAGACTGGGCGAGGTGCGAGGCGAGATATAGGCGCACATCCGGCACATCATTTATTTTGCTTTTGGTTAGCGTTTCTCGTTGCAACGCAAAGATAGCAATATGAAAAAAGAGAAAAAAAGGCGCAGAATAGCATGGGAGCGGAGTGGATTTAAATTCCAAGTTATCAGAACAAAACTTACATTTCCCACGTGTTTTCCATGCATTTCAATCTATTTTCACTGCACTCGACCACAATTGTGCTAGCAAGTACTGTGTTGGTCAACAGTTTAGGCTCGGCATCTAGTAGGGCGTAGCTGGAATTAACGGTTTCTAAACAGAAAAAGTGAAAATCTCTGACAATACTGCCATTTACTAAATGCCTGATGATTGGAAAATTAAATGTAAAATAAACTTTAGACGATTATAAAACCAGAGAACCGAAACAACATAGAGTGAATTACAATTCAAAGGACTACGGGAGAGTTACAGTAGAGTAAGCACGCGGACCAAGCCTATCCTACCACAGACACAAATGTATAAGAACTGGGATAAACTAAAACACTTACGGCAAAGCCTGTTTAATTTGTATATGTGCGTTGTGTCTTGCAATTCCTGTCAGTAAAGCATCATCAATCTGAAGAATGGAAGATTTTGTAAGATTACCTTCTACATTATGCCTGACTCGAATTACGCCCTTGAGTACTGTACTCTTAAAAAAGCTCACCGAAAGATAATCAACTCTTGGAATGTTCCTGATCAGTCTGTTGATTAGATGCTCCGACAAAATATAAGCCGCCCCGGCACAGTAATCTGGGTAAGTGATGTTGGAATACGCCTCTTCCGGTACGAACCTACGAATGGAATGATATACATATATAAAATGTACGACCAAGGGCCCGCATACTCTAGTTGCGCGTAGGGTGCGGAAAGGTTGCGGCGCACCTTCGGTGGAAGCGTGGCAGGTGCGTCTCAGGGGCTGCACGTGTACGGTACTCACGTGTGCGGCACGCATGTGGCCTGTGGCGCCCTAGCCTCTAACCGGGGTGCGCCGCGCCGCTGTGGCAGAAGTTCTGAACTTTTTCAACTCGCCCACCATTTTTCATTCCTGTCCCTTATAACATGCGAATTGTGATGTGAATCTGCCAGGCAGTGTATTTCGTTCTTCATGGCTTCATTTTCTACGTCACTATAAAAATCGAATATCGATCGAACGTCGAGGATGACGTCATCATCTGTGTGCAGGAATTGGACAGTCCACGGACACATACTCTTTACGGAACGGAGCCAGAACAACATCTGCAATATTATGATACAGGCTCATCATAAGTGGTGGCGGCGCAATTGCGGGTTTTCTTCGCTGAAATCGCTCGCACTTGTTCGCCGATGTTATGCAACCAAAGATCGTGATTCATCTATGGTTTGCGTGCACTTAGAATCGTTTTGTAATAAAGTTACTATCAACGAAGATCCAATCTCAAACATAGTCATCTGTCAATAAAATCCCGCCCACCTTTATCGTGTTGTTGTAATAACTATCGACAAAATCTCCAATGAACAAATCATTATAAGTTTCCGTTTCATTTTTTACGACCTCCGGAATAACACCATGTTCATTCTTCCCAAGGACGAAAAGTATTTCAAAACTGAGCTGAAACACGGGGTATATGCTTGCGAGGTTAGGTGAAATCAACTTATTACTATTTTGCGAACAATGCAGACAATGCTCAAAAATATTTCTGCACTAACCATTTTCCTTATTTCTTGTGTTGCATACGTTTTTCTGATAATCCCTCTGCGTTCTGCATTCTGTTGAGCAGAGTGCACGACGACCAGAGTCTCCGTATTTTCCGTGCATAAATACTGTGGTTTGATCAAAGTTTTAACTGGGTTGTAGTACTGAAATAAATTGAAATCAGAGGACTCTAATATCAATTAGATTTAGGTGATTATCTACACGACTATCACAAATCACTAATCAAGCATTTATTACTCATATGAAATAAAAAATGTCAATATTTTTGATGAATAATGCTTTTATTCTCGTGAGAGCTGTTTCCTATCTATGTGTACACTCCATGACCCTAGCCCTAAACAGTAAACGGTAAACGTAAAACTAAAATAAAATGAATAAAATACCGGATGATTTTCGGTCCCGGTGGCATATAGAGAATGTATTGCGAGGATAAGGAGGAAAGGGCATATCCTACACATCCTAAACAAAGTACATACATATGTTTAGTATTCCATAATATAAACAATTTGTTTTGCCCAAACTTTTCTAACGGTTCAGTTTTTCATTTTTCTAACCAACAAAAATGAAGAAAGGCAAGTTTGGATAGTTAGGGTTCGGTAACCAACTAACCCAAAACCGGGTCGAAACCGTGTGTGCGCACTCCGCGCTAATAAAACATATAAGAATAATTATACCTTAATTGGGAGAAAACTTTCACGTGTTCTTTATAATGTCGGCCATTTATTAGTATAACTGGAATAAGTAAAATAATTATAGTAAATCGAATATTCTCTGCTCGAGTAGTAAGAAATTGAAGGAAATAAAAACGATTGAACTGACGTGTTTCTTTCTGCTTCTTCAAATGGAATTAAAACCCTATTTCTGTGGTGATAAGCGATTAATTATCAGCGAGAAAGAAAGAGAGGGCGAGATCAAGTGAGGAAGAAAGAGTGTGCTTTAGAGTGAGAGAGATGAGAAAGGGAGAGGGGAGAGAAGGGGAAAATATAGCTAGACAGTGAGAGCGAGAGAAGCAGAGAGACAAGCGTTACAGTTTAATAACTCGTGAAGTAATAAACTGTCCACGAAACTTTAGAATAACAGACAGTCGTTCATCCGGAAGCCAAAAATCAAGAAAATATCATTATTGTTCAATTCTCTTTGAGACATCGGTTAGTGTAGTGGATAGAGTTTCTTACTGGTAAAAAGAAGGTCAAGGGTTCGAATCCCCCTTGCGCTTCTGCGGAAACATCCCAGGAGGTCTGCAGCGTCGGTAGCTGCTAAACCCTGGAAATAGTAGCCTCGTTATCATTTGTGTCTTCACAGTTACACTTATTTGCATCATCTTTGTGATAAAATCTGAAATTCATACATAAAATTCCACGCGTCAACAAACAAAAAGCTGGCACCAGCGTTCCATGACTCATACAAAATGTTTAATTAATGTGGCTAATATAGTCTAATCAGTACGATTTATACACGTTCGGTACAGCGAAAACTGATATACCATTTTATTGTCTACTTTTGTTCCTGCATCTTTCCTATGAGGGGTGAAACAAACTTAGTGGCTGATTTGTCACTTTCATAATAAGGAGAATATAGAGGAGTCGCAAAGTATCATTGTATTTCAGTGCTATGCGGAATACAATCAGATAACTGAGCCTGAGCCTGACGGTCCCGATTCCTACCATCAATACACCTCATATCTCTCCCACAATCCATTGTCCATGGAGTGCTAAACATTGTAGGATTCTCCAAAAAAAACATTTGTACAAATTCTTTCTCATCCCAATAATGTTGAAATGCGTGGATGATATGAACAGGAGTTTCCAGTGCCACAATGCGAGAAGAACCGTAAAATGATTTCTGAATACAGCAGACTAGAGCCCTATCTCCACGAACAACTCTGAAGCAACTTGAAAATTGGCGTACAAGTTGCCCGCCGTAAGTTTGCCGCTTGCACACCGTGAAGAAGCAAGGTTGCCGCTTGCACGCCGTACCCGCGCCATTTCACCTTGGACTTTTGGCGTGCAAGCGGCGTGATAACGGCGGGCAATTGCACGCCATTTCCATCCCGCCACGCCACCACGTTGCCAAATGGACGCTTTTGGCACAAAAAATTCAGAAAAACTTTTTTCCCTGTTGACCCCACTTTGAACAATCAATTATCAATATGTTACCCTTTTTACTACACTTCGCTACGTAAAAAACTTCCTTTGTGCTTCCACATCCAAGACACCTTCACAAACAATTTTATTTCCGGTTCAGTGACAATAAGGTTGGTTTCAGTGACAATAATTGGTCCAGGGTTACGATTTTTCCACCTTTGGCGGAAGCAATACCATTATACCATTACTACCTGAGAAGATAAAACCGAGAAGGTGATAAGCGAAACACAACAAAACAAAGGCTGGAACAAAAACGAGAAAATAACAAGAGATCCAACTAAGAGAACGAACAATTCTTAACACGAGATCCAACTACGAGATCAAACGATTCTAATAACCATGGCACAAGCGTTTGATTAACTCACCGATATCTAGAACGAACAAACAATCACCGAAGATGAACGACTAAAACTCACAAACTAATTTTAATAACTGCTAGCATCGGACGACGTGAAAAACCTAGCAATATTATCCTACTAGAAAGCTAACACTACGGGGGAAAGAGCGGGATCCACATACGGTCTATGTCCGTTCGTTGATTTCCAACGGCCGTGCCTTCGCAGTTGATCGTCCGTGACGCCGTCCGACGCCGCTTGCGAGGCGCCCCCACCTCTCAAGGAGTGGGTTGTCAAACCCTCCCATCCAAACTTCGCCGCCGCTCGCTTGAAGATAGAAGCCCAGGAAGAGGCCTTTATTTTTGCACCGCTACGATCACCAAGTACGAAATCCTCGTCGGCCTGAAATATTACACACTGTCAGGAAAAGCAAACCTTTTTCCCCCTACTCCCGAATTACGTTTGCCTTAATGCGTGATCGGAGGGGCAATAATGAGACGCTTTGCTAACCTTTCTCGTCACACTATCCCAAAATCTAGCCATAAAACCACCCGTTTCCAGATGTATGGCTACACTCGCTCCCGAAGCGAACTGATCGGTTTTGGATCGTTCCACCGTTAAGAGTAACGTGTTTTCCACTCTCTGTACATGTTTCCACCGTAAATCACATAGCTCTTCGCACCTCAGCATACCGAAAAACCCTAATGCACAAAACATGGTAATTCTCCAGAGGTGAAAGTCCCCTTTTGATTCGAAAAATTTTTCGAAAAGCGCTTGCAATTGCAACTTTGTCATCTTAGCCCGGTGTTTAACAGGGGGTGCTGAGCGTTTAGCCGAATCCATGATTAGACTAGCAATCTCTGCTTGTTCCGGTGAAAGTGGTCCATAAAAATGAGTCAACGCTGCAGCTACGGCGTTAATCTTTTTGAACTCTTTTCTGTCGGTAAGGTAACAAAAGTACAAATTCCGCACCTGCGGTTTTCCTGGGTCCAGACTTCTGGATTCACACCAGGTTGCGTACTGCGATTGCAAAGCCTTGTATCTGGATGCGGTCCCTGGGGCACGAGACGTTCCGATCGCTACGAGAAGGGTGTCTGCCGCGTCGGGATTCATCTGGACAATCTCCAGAGCGGCTCGGCGAACGCGTGGCGGAAATTCTGTAATGTACACTTACTGAACAGGGGGCGGAGGTGGGAACCCTAGGCCGAAAAATGCCTAGATAAAGAAAAGTAGATATTTTTGGCGCCGTGCATGTTTACGGGCGACGCATAGTTGTCATAGGTCTTGCACATCCATACATGGAACGGCATTTATACTAGTTACGGTGTCTTGTCTGCGATCCGCACAAAGAACACTTTTTACTACACTTCGCTACGTAAAAAACTTCCTTTGTGCTTCCACATCCAAGACACCTTCACAAACAATTTTATTTCCGGTTCAGTGACAATAAGGTAGACAGACAAAGCCCTTGGGGTTATCTGCGTTTGTTCACTGGCGGAAGTCCACTAGCAAAAACACAAAATCGAATTTTGAATACGGTGAATCAAAAGCTGCTGCCTTTCCCCCTTCGTTGAATATGCGGGACCCCGCCGGATACCATACATAATCCTTAACCTGTTCTACAAAGTTTCCGTGATGAAAGATTTCCCGCCAATAAACTTGCGATTTCCATACCGGTATCCCTAAAATTCCTCTGGCTTTCAATTTTCTGGCCCAACACAAAGTTTTCGAAACGAGAGCCACTGGGGGAACCCACCATCCGAACTCCCTCCAAATCTCCCTTGATCGAAATGCGTCGAACCCACTGCATCCCGCTGTCCAATCTCTAGAAATGAATCTGCGACACTTTGCTGTTTCGGGGCTTGCAAAGACGTCGACTTCAACCCGTCCCAATCGCTCCACGACGAAACTGAAAACGTTTTCATTGATACACCAATCGTCGTAATCAATTATACGACTTGCTTCATCCGCTTCTTTATTTTCAGAGCGCGGAATCCATTCAATTTCCCAACTGATTCTCTTAGTTTCCAACATGGCCCAAATTCGGTGTGCTATCTCGTGCAGCTCGCCCTTACTACTCCCCTTACGCACAATGGCCGTGGCTGCCGCGCTATCGGTTTTAATCAATATGGACGACCCATTGAAGCGCTCTAAATAATTTCCGACACCAAATTCTATGGCCAACATCTCGCGCAATGTACTTGAACCCCCGATTGCTCTTTGGGGAAGGTTCCCTGATACACGCAAAACAGTTTCCTTGTGGTAAAACACCGCTCCCATTGCTAACTCTGAAGCATCTGTGGTAACTGTGACCTCCGCTTGGTCACGACAAGCGCTCGTTACGATATCGGCGCTTATATTTTCATTCAACCGATTTTTCCAATAAGTCCATTCCATTCTCTCACCTGCGGAAGGCCGCATCCGAAATTGGGGCGGGATATCGTCCTGCTGAGATTGACCAACCACTTGATCACCGTAACGCCTCATTCTATGTCTCTCGTCACCTAAAAGAATAGACATTGATGCAAGAGTGCCCAGCCATTGCTGCCTCCGCTTAAAAGTCGGTTTTCTGTCTGTCAATAAACGGCACAACAGAACAAGCGCCCTGCTCTTTCTTTCGTCCGTCAATGACAAAGAATACATAACGAGATCAATTTTAATTCCTAGCCATACAATTGTATGTTGGGGGACCCATTCGCACTTTTCTTTTGCCAGTGTTACACCCGCTCTCCTTAAATCATTTCTAATAACTTCTACGGCTGCGCAGCATTCTTCATACGTGTTGCCCCACACGAGTCCGTCATCTAGATACATTGCAACGCTCAGTCCGTTCTCTCTCCAATATTTTACTAATACCCGAAAAATTTTCGTAAATGCGAAAGGTGCAGTCTTTAAGCCAAACGGGAGCGCTTGAAACTGGAATACGTCATAATCTTTCCGGTTTGGCCACGCAAAGCACAACAAATGTCTATCCTCGGGATGAATCAGGACGTGATGGTAGCCTGCCTTTAAATCAAATTTTGCCAAATATCCCCCTACGGGAAAAACGTAGCGCATCTTTTCTAAGTCATCATACTTCACGTGTACATCGTCAATACACTTATTTAACTCCGACAAATCGAGAATGAGGCGCATTTTGCCGTTAGCCGCATGGGCAATATGCAATGGGCTAAATATCAGCCCTCTGGGGATGTCTGCCGCACTTTCGATTTTAAATGGCAATTTTGCTATTGCGCCTGACAACATCAGTTTTGAAATTTCACTGTCTACAAATTCCCTCTCCGTCGCACTAAAATTACGAACCAAGGTTTTTAGCACGGGAAAAGGGGGTTGCGCGTTAAGTCGAAAACCATCTCTAATGATATCGCACACGAAATTTGAACATTCGATGCTACGCCAGAAAGACAATTGTCTAGAAGGCCCACCTGCTAGGAAATCATTTTCTTCGAGTAAGCAGGAAACATCGTTCGCGGGTGTGGCCGGTCTTCTTACAGTTGGAGCAATACGGGCGTCGGGGAGGAGACCGGCTACGACTTCGTCGGTCGCTTCTTCTACTGTACGGCTGTTGTCGGACTGCTGACGAAATTTCCCTCCGGATAACCTGGGCGATGTCAATGTTTGAGTCCTTCCTCGGGGCACGTCTGTCGGTTCGCTTCTCTCGCCAGGACAGATAAGATTGCAGCTCTTTATCATCCGATCCCAGAGCTTCTCTTTCCTCAAGATACGACCAGTAGTCCGGGTTCCTGTCGGCGATGACGAGCGCCTTATTTCTCTCCTCGAGGAGCTGGGTGACTCCCTCGATAGCAATACGGACGCTCTGAGATCCCTCAATCTCCGGACCTGAGAGTGCATCCTGGAGTGTAGAAATCACTTGAGAGTTGAGGGTATACTGCACTCGGTGACTATTACTTTTCAGGACAGGGACCTGATCGCTGCAAGTGATTTTTCGAACCACCTTCAGAATATCAACTTTGAACGACTCCAAATCCTTCAGAGCAATTGCTGTCCCGGGCTCCACTGACATATGCCCACCTGAAAGAAGGTCGAGTTAGTGGCCGGAAACTGACGTGCTGCGAACTTTCGCGAAAAAGTAATCTCGCTTGAGATGAAAATTATCCTAACGGTAGGACCTCACTATCGAAATCAAAACGTCAATATCGTTACGGATACTCCCTTGAGTATGAATGCTCAAAATGCTGAACACGAAAAAATTCGATGGGATTTTTTGATAACAATGCGAGAAGAATAAACAATTTCAAACAAAATAAGAGTACGTAACCCTAGGCCGAAAAATGCCTAGATAAAGAAAAGTAGATATTTTTGGCGCCGTGCATGTTTACGGGCGACGCATAGTTGTCATAGGTCTTGCACATCCATACATGGAACGGCATTTATACTAGTTACGGTGTCTTGTCTGCGATCCGCACAAAGAACACTTTTTGTCATGTCCGTGTTGCAAATATGCATTGACCTGCGTTGTATATTTCATATGTCAAACCACACTGACGGTTTACCAACGTAAATACAAAAAAAATATAACACAATTTATTCAACTTCGGTAAGAAAACCTTATACTTATAAAGTACAAAAATGTGAACGAATATTGTTGTTCAAAAAATAAATGAAAATACTTACCCGTTTTCGCAGTAAAGCAATCGATAAATGAAAGAACTTGACTAATGAAGAAACATAATGAAAAATTAATGCAAATAATAAAGTCAATGGGGGATTCTTATTAATTATTTGTGAGGGCGGAAATGTATATTGAAAATGTGGCATAAATAATACTGAAATGTTAAATTAGCCAAAAATGATATGATTAGTGTAATTGATTGGAATAACTAAGCCCGGTAAAACAATTTTCTGCACTGGAAGACCACGGGAAACTTTTTCTATTGGACATGGCGAATATGATCATGTTTTGTTAACTTCTAAGGCCTGATATGTATTAACGGTCTTCTCGAGGGTTCGTCTAGGGAAGCTCTATGCTTAGCTAGGGCCAATTTTCCCACGGTCAAAGATGGGTGGAGACTCGTCGGGTCAGCCAATGAGGATCGATGGTGGGCGGAGCTTGGTTTGAGAAGGGCGGAGCTTGGCTTCCTATCCACCAAAGGTTGGCACCCTCGGGCACTAGGTTCATCAAGGGAGGTGGCATGTGCTGAACTGGTCTTGCTCTGCTTGAGACCCATTGTGACCGGTGTTCTCTGGACTCTCTCTAGCAACCTCTTCACTGTGCTCTGCATCAAAGTACGGTATCTCCTCGAAACGACACAGTAGAGACAGAAATTGAGAGCGGCGTTCAGGAAAACGAGCTGAAAACAAGGAAAATTTCATAATGACTTCATACCAAAGAATTAAAAAGTATTGCCACTTGGGAAAAGGTATTTAGTATATTTTCTTGAATGCTTTTATGAGGTATTCCAGATCCAGAATTTCAATCCCATCACAGCTTACTTCAAAATATTCTAAACTAAAAGTCTAACCTGTTGTGTTATGCAAGTATACAATATAGCGGTTGAGTTGTATTGTCCATAGAGTTCGAACAGAAGTCTTGCTGGCGCCTGAGGCCCCACACAAAGGAGAAGAAGTAAGACAACGGCGAATAACATGGCATTTGCATTCATACGGCCATTTTCCTCATTTTCTCTCTGAAATCAAGTCAGATGATGATCATATCCACTTCAGTAACACGCAATTTCCACTCCCCAGAAGCAGAAGACAATCAATGAGGATAACATGAAAAATTGGTTATATTAACGGTTAAAATTGCCGGTCGCTATGAATAAGACTGGTAAAAAGGTATTCAGAATAATTCTTATTCAACTTACCGCCGGAACTAATGAACCATCAGACATCGGACTGGAAGCATCACTTCCAACACCATTTCTTCTCTTTGAATCCTCGTCGGCCTGCAAAATCAGAGCGATTATTTTTGAAGACCATGGTTACGCCTGAAACTTTGATGTTGGGGTTCGGCGGCCCTTGAAGTATTTTATGGATTTATGGTGTCTGGCGAAAAGAGAGGGCCTATCGCCTACGGCCTATTTCTCGCTGCGCACCGTTTTTTTTCGCCACGTGTTCGCCGCACATAAGCCGTCTCATACGTGCACAGATGTACATAAAAGGAAGTGTAGATAACAATTAGAAGATGAACCAACCACTTTTCCGAGAGTGAGAATGATTCGCAAATTCATTGCAAGTAAAGCGATGATCGGCAGTACATTGAAGGCGAATAGTGAGAGGTAGTCGAGGATACGGTAGTACAGCTGCAAGGTAGATTAGTTATTTTTTAAATTCATTTCCAGGTTTCATAAGATCATTTACCTAAATAGTTGATTCGCTATAGTTTGCTACCACAAGCAATATAATGATTAAGTTATATCTCATTACATAAATGAAGAAAGCTTTCAGAACAGATACTCGTCAAAAAGTTACCTGAAGTGTATAGCTTTCCGCGAGAAGAATCACAAAATACTGCTGTCCTGAAGTTCCTTCGAAACATAAACGAATACGATAGCAGAGAGGCCATTGGAGAGAAAAACACAGAGAGATGAACACGCTGAAAAGAGGGAATATACCTACGATATTGCCTATGTAATAGAAAAAATATGTCTGACAATAGTGCTGGAATAAATATTTCTGTACTTCTTTTTGAGGGGATATTTACGAAAAATTTGGGATTTCTTATGAGATACGTATGTTCTCTTGTATGGCAATGGTACCGTACGCAAAAAATATACAGTATGGCCCATTACAGTACTCCTACAAACTACAGGCCGCGGATCATTTACCTTGGAACAGCTGACAACACCGAAGAGCACACTAATTTCAACCAATTAGGCAATTACCTGGCAATAATTGCCGCTCTCGAGGTGCTTCCCGTACAAAGACGATGTGATCTCAAAGGATGAACGACACACAGATACCTCTCCACATTGAACGCGACCACTATTCTGAAAGGAAGTCTTCATAAAACTAAATCAGTATCTTTGAAGACTACTTGCTCGATGTATGTCATGTAGGTTGTGTTCTAGGTGTAGTTATTTCTTTGACCATTTCGGATGGGCACCTTTTGGTGTCCCACAGACGATACTAATTTGTTTCCAATGCTTCAACGTGAAGTTATGAAAATGTTGCTAACTAACAAGGGCGTAACTTAAGATTAAAAGAAAAAACAAGAATATTATTTAACTGACAAGACGGAGCTTTTGTAGAAAGTTGATGCGAGAGTTCGGACGTACAAAGCACAGTGGGAATACAAGTAGTTGAAAGTGGGTGAGAATGCGAGTTGAGGAATTGACGACGGAGTCACCTGAAACAAATTAACAAATGAATCGTTATCAAATACATATTTATCATTTAAAAACAATCATTCATAAAGTATGTACTATGTATTAAATATACCATGTACGCACTACTAAATGTACTTCAGCTAGAAGGCTGGCACCCTCCTTTATAGATACTAGGGATAAATTGGAAAAAAAGTGTACCTCCAACGTAGCGAATATGAGAAACAAACAGTCACAGATAGCAAGTGCCAAGAGTAGTTGCCTGGAGACAATAATAAACATTTATATAGTAGTAAAATATGAAAATCATATCAACAATATAAACTGTAAACGGACAACTGTATATTTTAGAGTCCTTCCTTCTCTTCGGTTTCCTACTACGGTACGGGCTATGTTTTGTTGTTACATAAACAAAAACTTATAAAAGTTAGAAATAATTGAAACTGAATCCACACCATGAGGGTATCCTCCTAGCCGCACGATTGCTTGTTAATATCGCAATATTCAACACATTACAGGCCAATCCAATGAGTGCAATTACAGGCAGGCAGACCACATTTGTCCACCAAACTGCCTCAATCATACCCTAAATGTAAATAAATCAATTAAAAATGAGAGACTTGCGTCGCGTACAAATGGCGGGAAAAGGCTGTGCGGCGAAATTATGGCGCACGTGACGCACTTATAAGGAAGTACATATGTTGAAAGGAGATTGGAACTCGCGAAAATGGTTCGCGGCATGTGCGCCATGGGTGTGCCACTAGAATTGTACACTACGTTCAAGAGTTGGCCTTGCCTTGCACAACTCTGCAATAGACCCACTATGAGGATAACCACATTAAGATATAGATATATAGTGCCGACCTGATCGTGCGTCTGCTCTGTTATTGAAGAAAAGTTACAGGTCCTGGAACGGATCAGAAGTTCTTCTGATCCCGATGGACCTTCAAGCGATTGGATCTCATCCAATTCTAACATCTGAAAATATTAGAAGTATTTGACGATCAGAAGTATTGGTTACAGCGAAGCACGAACACGCTTGCATACTGGGGCCAGGAAGTCGTCGATTGAGCACAATTTTCATAAAATCCAAGGAAATGTCACTGCCCAAGTATTCGTCCAAACCACGTGTCAAACACTTTGCAGCCAGAAGAGAGATCTGATCACGTTCAAAATGATCCATTACTGTCACAAATAGCGAATCGGTATTTGGACGTGTGCTGGAAAGTATGCACAAAGTGGTTACTTAATGAGTCAGCATTTGAGACTGGTAAAGGCTGCAGGTTTGGAGAAAGAGAGGGAGAGAGAGAGGGAGAGAGAGAGGGAGAGAGAGAGGGGGGAGAGAGAGAGAGGGAGAGCGAGGGAGGGAGGGATAGACGCAGCTCTGTGTACTACGGCGAGCACGCACCAAGAATCTGACACCTTACGAAGGAAGAAAAACTGTATCTAAGAATAGACGCCTGCTGAATACACACCGTTGGGATACCTACAGAAGAGAGAGGGGCGGTTAGAGAGAGGGAGAGAGAGAGAAGACAGAGAACCCTTTTGCACCGAAATTGAGCAAAAGATACTAAATTACATGTTTAGTGAAAAGGTTGGCATTTGAAAGGTAAAAGGATTCCACGAGTAACCCCCGTTTAACTTTCTTTAACCCTCCAACGCAAACATTTCCTTTGAAATTTAAAATTCTTCTGTTAAAGGAAATGTAGTTCTAGGAGAGAGAGAGAGAGAGAGAGAGAGAGAGAGACAGAGAGAGAGAGAGAGAGAGAGAGAGAGAGAGAGAGAGAGACAGAGAGAGAGAGAATGTGGATTCAAGATTCAAGTTAGAAACAGAGAGAGAAATACTTGCTGAAGAGCGTACAGGTATCAGTTATTTCCCGAATAGGCATAAGCCGCATAAGAAGGAGTAACGTTTGATAAGTGGTCAGCAAGTAGTAGTAAACAATGTAGGTAAACAAAACAAAGTTGACAAAAAAGGACATAGATTATGGTACTCATTTTCCACGCATGAGATATAGTGAGGCTTTTTTTTAAAGCGGTAACGTTTTATATGAAGTCGCAAATCTCAGCGTGCAAACGCGTTCCATTTTGTGTCGGAAACGCCATCATACGAGTCAAAATCCGGTGCCATACCGCTTTAAAGTTGCAACCGGAGATTAGAAGAAAAAGCAAATGAAAAACAACATGAATTCATACTGTGAAATGTCTTACTGCCATCAATCGCGCACATTATAGTTCACATTTAGATTGTCGTGTTGTTTTAAGACGTTAGAATTCAACCCCGGACGTCTATGTATTTCAAAGAAGGAAACAAAACAACTCCGAGCATTTAAATTGTTTTTTGTTGTCAACCACCGCTGTTTTAAAGCATTTTCAAGCAAATCATTGTTTTCAAAACTAAACACGCAAAAAACTAACTCAACAACAATGTAAGTTGGCAATTTGCACTTTATTCTATGTTTTACTTCTTTCCTTTTGATCCCAAAACAATGCCAAAACCACCAAAATTAAGAAACTTACACGAGAAATTTAGTTTGACAACGTAAATCACTGTTAGTAAACGTAATATTAATACCGTAATACGGCATGTAATTACCGAGATGAGAGTAAGCGAAGTTCTTATGGAATGCTTGTTACTTGCTATTTGAATAATTTAATCGACTTTTTCGTGGTCCTGTTCTGACACCCAAAACTTAATTATCTCCTAATTGCAATCTCAATTCTCATATGAATATGGGTGCCAGCTGACTAAAACTATGTCAACGTCTTGAATTGAATGTTTTTGGTGAATTTTGCATTTGTTGTCAAAATAGGGGCACAGAACAGCTGAGACACTAAATCTGAAAACAATGAAGACAAAAAAAAGAGGTCGCTCGCTCAAAAAAAATAATAGGAGATGCATAGAGACAACAATAAACAACTATGATACATAAATAGATATCTCAGATTCCATATAAGCCGAAGAGTAGAGGGTAAGGGTCTTAAACAGAGTATATCTTACGGTACACATAAGTTGAGAGAAATTGAGAGAAAGATACGCGAGGGGCACGGGCAAACTAAATTAAACCTAAACCAGAGTCGAACACTGGGGAAACTCCGCGGCTGCGCGGCGCGCCTATGGCGCAAAAATGTTGCGCGGCGATGGCGCGAAGTTTCACGTTGGAAGTTCAACCCAAGCTGCCTTGATGTTGGTCTGCTTTAGAACTAATTGTCAGCAAGATGTTGCTTCTTTTTATACTCATGGATAGGACAACTAAATAGAGCCTCTATTTTTAGACCTAAATGTTTTAGAGCACCTGGTCTCTTTATAATATGGCAAGTTACCAGTTGCGTTCCTTACTTTTCGGGGTAACCCGATATTCTGTTGAAAACTCACAAAAGGGAAACTTTTCGGAAGAAACTGCCACAAAATTGTCAGAAAATGCAAACGTGCCTCAATATTTAGGGGTCACTTGCTGTCCCGCCTACATTGTGACGTCAAAATTTACGGTATAAAAGAGAATAATAAAACGATAATACCCTGATGATGTTGCCATTTTTCTATAGGAAAAACAAACTATTAAACAAGAAAATTTCACGGAAAATCTTTTTTACGACACCTCGTCAAAGCGGCTCAACTGCGTGGAAAATAGACATATAAAAGAATTCAGAAACAACAACAAACAATAAAAAGTGAGCGGAGAATAGGTAAACAAATATATTACGTGCGCGTTATGATGGGGAAATATACAGAAAATACGATTGATACAGCAAAGGAAAGAAGAGGTTTTAGGGCAGAACTTTATTGCATGATTAGGTTTTGTGAATTGACACAGTTTACAGCCAAACAAGGATATACAAGAGTGCAAAATTATTTTCTAGTTTTAAAACCAGAATTTATAACCATCGAGTTGCAGTCTTGCTAGTTGGAAAGGTCTAAAGGAATAAATAAGCAGGTTTTTGTTGAAAAAAAAAACCTTTTTTTGGTAATTTTCAAGAATTGCAAAATCAGATTCGTATGTACAAAAATGACACAGATACGATTTGTAAAGTTATATCTCGAAAAAAAACCGGACGTTTTCAGTAGTCGTCTAATTGTGGGAACAATTCAAGGGGCAAAAACGTCTACTCGGGATAGAAAAGAGTTTTGGAAAGTTGAAATTTGATTCTGAAATCAGAAGAACGGTAAACACTTGTTGTGTAGAGGGATACATCCTAATGGTAAGACTGACAAACACCCGTTCCATCGGATTAGATTTGGATTAGCATACTTGAATTATTAGATTAGTCCTAGAGATTTGTGGGCCAAATATCTTATTATATAAAAGAGTAACTGTAGCCTAATTTGCATACCGATGTGCGTTACGAAATGCAAATTTTCATGTTCGGGTATAAAAAAGAGTGTCGCAACTATAGAAGTATGCATATGCAATTGTTTCCTATTATGTGAATTTCTTATGATACGTTTGAAGATTTGTATATACGTATGCCCATGCTAAACCAACCATATTTCCATGTAAGTCGCCTCAGGCGGCGTGAGCCGTCTGGTACATATATGAAAAACATGCGTCACGCACAAGTTTGTAAGCCAAACACAAACAGAGTTTAGAAGTTGTAATACGAATGTTTGCATGCTAATATATACACAAAGACAGTATATTACAGTACGCTGGCATAAATTCTTTAATTTACAGTAGTGCAATTTCTGACTTGCAGCTAACTTCTAACATGCAATAATAAGTATTCAAAAGGCCAAATGAAGTTTTTGAAAGTGGCTTACATATCACATGTGTTCCCACTACCACGCAATTTCCAAAATGAAAATATTTTAAGAAAATGAAATAAACCACTGCCACAACACTTTGAAATTCGATATTGTTAATCCAAGAAAAAATAAGATATTGTTTTTCCAGAAGTTTGGTGAGAATACATAAACACATTCACAAGTCACAGGAAAACAAAGAAACAAAAAGTGCAGAGAATAATTCATTCTGAAATAATCTGAAAACACTTATTACTAGATTTATTAGTGTAAAAAATGGAGAAAACTAGAAAAATTGCGCTAGGTGGATAGTGAGTGGCTAGTCCTTTATTTAATCGTATAGTTATAAAAAACGAAATACATTTAGGTATAACAACAATACGAAATGGAAAACAAAACAGAATTGGTTGGAAACTGACTTGGCTGCTAATTGACAAGCAGGCACATGCTTTGTGCGTAAATATATTCTCCGAACACTCAATTTTGTATGTCGGAATGCAAAGGGAACAACATCCGGGACATGACAGAACAGAGCGACTAACACATGGAAATGGGCAAGAGAAGGAGTTGACAAAATATAAATAATACATTATTCTTATTATAAACATAAACATAAACATATAAACAATATTCTTATTTTTAACCAATCATCTTCATATTCTTGCCTATCTACACGTGAATGGAGAAAAAATTATGAAATGGCTGAATAAGGTATAGGTATAGATAAAAAGAGATATGGGAGTGTTCTGCAGAGAAAAATTATTATCATGCTAACGCGACATATATTGCATTGCACGGTCAATCTAACAAAATTTGAGTAGTTCGCGGTAGCACAATGAAATATACATCAAAGTGTGGTGGTATTCTATTAAAACATTGAAAATACACAGTAATCGCACAGGTTCACATGTCTCTCGGGTCGAGATCATGACCTATTCGTGGCTATCTATGTCTATGCATTCAGGGGAGCCTGAATTCAATGACGGGGGTGGGTTCGAGTAGTCTAAATATGGGGTAGTCGTGTGCAGTTGCTGTGCTGGACCAGCGAAGGACCGAACTGTTTGCCGAACGAGACGGGACCACCAATCCATTCACTACACAAATAACACACTGAGACTCGACCATATAGAGCGGGTATAGGAGGAGATCGCATTGGTGGTATATATATATGCATAGTTAATTACCATTATGTCATGGAACAGGTACAGTATGAAGTCATCTGACAAGGACAAGGGAATATCCATGGTTTGCAACTGTATCGTATCTGTACCGGTGACGGTAAATGTAGGATCTATACCAATCATGATAACAATATTGACAAGTCTTAGAAAACTACTCAACTCCCTGTAAAGGTAGTTGAGAATGTGAAAGAAGGCGAGCAAGTTGGTCTATAGTTATTCTG
This sequence comes from Pelodera strongyloides, assembly GCA_036852015.1. Classification (NCBI taxonomy): domain Eukaryota; kingdom Metazoa; phylum Nematoda; class Chromadorea; order Rhabditida; family Rhabditidae; genus Pelodera; species Pelodera strongyloides. The sequence continues at coordinate 70,305 of JAANDG010000589.1, read as the reverse complement.
GAAAGTGAACTTCTGACAGCAAACATCAACATCCAAAAATGCACAAGTACAGTAAATCGGGTCTGTATCCCCTAATATAAAACGGAGCCGAGTTCCCCTAACATTTCTGTGGGATCTGGATCCGGCCGCTCGCTTTCTCTAATGTTTGCTCTGCTGTTTGTGTCCGTCAAAAACGTCCTCTCCCCCTATACAACAATATGTGTGTATTCTCCCTCAACTGCTTTTATACATCCTTCTGATTCACCGACCAACAATAAACATTAAAATGTTTTACGGAATACTAAACATTCCTTTATGTGCACGAAGAGTGTTTCGTTTCTGTAGGGGAAATAATGTGCACTGATGAAACTCATATCAGTCGCAGCCAAAAAAAGGAGCCTGCCATAGCGGCGCAGCGCACGAGCGGAAAATGTTGACAGTTCCGGTTTGGTGTGGCGCTAGCTATACGTGTACCCATTTCGCACACTCATGGCGCACCTCCGTGCAACTTACGAATTAGGGGTCCCCAGCGCTGTGGCGAGCCTTTTTGGCGCGAAGTTTCGCTTTGTCTCAGTTACCCAATTTTCACGTTCACTGAGGAAACTATCAGTACGCGGCTTACACTTGGCTCGAAAAAGGTGGGCCGACCACACCTAGTCATTTTTTCGCTCATAAGGGGGAAAGTGACTCGAGGGACACAAAAAAGAGGGCCGCTGATGCGCTTGATGTAGGCCAGGTATAGGCGAACAAAAATGCACACAAAAGCTGAAGAACGTCATACTCACGTCTACATCAGACCCGCCGTGTGCCGGTGCGCCGCCTACACCTGGCCCGAAATGGATGGGCCGCCACACCTGGGCCCACCCTCTTTTGTAGACCGCGCACCTGCCAAAGTTTGTCCTCTGATAAAACTCGGGTTGTTTGTGACGAGGACGTGGTGCGGAACTGACGCGCGAGGAAACATGATGAAGTGAGATGCGAATTCGCCCAATCAGCGCGAGGTTGTCCCGAGAGGATACTTAGCGAACTCGCAAACCCCTTTTCGCCGCGTTCGATCAAATGGTCAACGTCAACAGTGATGCGGGTGGTGGATCTCAATAAAGTACAATCAAGAGTTCTTGCCTTTGCCTACACCATTACCCTTACTCTGTACATACAGAAACGTGTACTCAGCTTCCCCTTTATTTCCTACCTTCCCATTCTTATGGTCAGGCAAAAAAATTCATTCTTTTGCTCATTTCTTTCAAGAACAAAAACCCATTTTTGTGATCGGGGAATGTTCCAATACACATCGTGCAATATAGATCGACATAATTATTCTTTATTGGTATTATAAATAAGCAACAAAGCCGCTTTACATTTACAAATATTTATAAGATATATAATAACAATACAAGGAAATCAACGACACCTGGCCTAATCAGATACAGAATACATTAGTTAAAAAACACAATAAAATCCCTAAAGCTAGAAGAAGAAAAGTTGTCAGCTGAAATCTAATACCATTTAAGGTATAACAAACAAGTAAACCAAAAAATCAAACTCTAATAATAAGACCAATAAGGAAAACACGAAAAATAAAAAGTTATGAGCAAAACTCAAAAGGAACAATGTGAAACTCCTACCATCACTATGCATAACATAGACACTATGGAACTATAGACAGCAGAGAATAGAGGGGAACCCTACCATTCACTCACATAATTACCACCAAAACCTTCCCAGTCTTCCCATAAGCTCATTCAAACACTCCTAACCTAAGTCCCTAACCCTAGTTTACGGAACAAGTAGTAAAATAATAGACCAAATTACATTTCTAAAACACAACAAATCTAAAAAGTGCCCAATACTCGTCGATACAGTAACCTGGCAGGGTGAAGAGGATCCTTCTGTTGCAGTTTAGTATTAAACATATCATATTGAACACTAGAAACAACCTTCAGGATATGATCCGTCGAACATGCAGCAGATCGAACAGCTGTGATACACTGAAAGGTAGTCATTAGCCGTGATAATACAACAGCCAAATTAGAATTCAATTTTGAAAATAAATCCGATACTTCAGTTATTCATTCGATGAAAACACCTATCGCGACTAACCGATTCACCAATTTTCCCCACTCTAATTGCAAACTAGGCCCACAAGCGAATAGTGATACATGAGATACGATAATGATAATGAGGAAATAGTAACTACATACAAAAAGCACGCCTATTCAAAAAAAAGATAAAGTTAAAAAAAATAACCAACCTCTGGTGCAACTTGTGTTTTCAAAGAGCGTGCCGCCACCAAATGCGTACTCGACAACTAAAAAGGAAACGGGTTTGAAAAAAAGAAAGGACCCAGAAAGCACTAAGAAAAGATAACTGAGAGCTAGAACACCTTGAAAAATGTTCGCGAAACCAGCTTTTTCTGCACAAACTAATTTACCTGTAACTTTTGCCCGTACACAGTCAAGGTTTATCCGGATACAGAAAGGATGCGACAGTTCCTTACCTTCGCCAGATCCCTAATCAATGGCTTCACTTCTTCCTTCTGTTTTTGATTGTAGACTTTGTCCGGCGAGAGAGAATAGAGGGTGAATAGGTCAGACGGTAAGAGGATAATACCACGTGAGAGGAGAGGCAACGACGATCTAAACGGGAACTGTGACGTGACTACTTAGACTTTATACTTATGACGTACGAGGAACTATTACGTGACAACTTATACTCACGAGCAATTGCCCAATGTTCTAATACTTTTGACTTTGTGCCAGCCCAGCCAGTCATAACCCTAACGGGCGAAATGAGAAATTTCTAAACTAACAACATTTAACCAAACCTCCCCGCCGGAAAATCGTGAATCTATACGTCAAACTTAGAAAGAGTAAGCAACACAAAGGAATATACGCACCTGATCATATTGGCAATGCCATATGCAATGGCCACATGATTGATCATCTTTACATCGTTCTGTTGAAGTTGGATGAGGGAGTCGGGACCAAGGAGACCTCTTGCTATAAGTTGCAGAAGGGCTCCCCAGGTGGCAGCACTGTGCACCTCGATCTGCAACAAATAGGCAAATTGCAGGTGCAAGTTCACCATGTTTCACCACACACAGAAACAGACAAACAATAAATAGACAGCAATCATCAAATTATCAGAACTCCGATAAAGAAACAAATGGCTGCGCTACCAAAGTTACAGTAGTTACATGCTAAAAGACGCATTTTCGAATTCAAATAGGGCCTTTTTGTCAAATGCGGTGGTATGAGTCAGAGGCCGTATTCACCACTCCGTTTACCCCTGGAGAAAACTGTCTCTCGGAGAAAATTTACCTAGAAAGCGAGATTATGTCACAAAATTTGCATTCACCACTCACTCTCCTTCCCGAAAAATGCGTTCCAAAAGTTTTGTCTCTAGAGAAATGTTTACCCTTGAGTGGTGAATACGGCCTCAGTATGCGGTAGATACATATCATAAATGAAATGATAGCAAACTTCGTGATTAAGTGATTGTTATCGAATTTCGCAAACAAAAAAACTGCCTACCTGTTTGGTGGACCCAAATTGCCTGTCGCCAATAGTTTCCTGACGGGCGGACACCAAACTTTCGAGAAGGGAGAGATGCGCAGAAGGGGCAAAGGTGCACAATGCAACGGCAACGGGCTGTCTAAGAGTCTAAGGTTATCATATATTCATAGAATGTCGTTGTGGTGAATGATCAATACACATATACATACTCTCCGGTACATGTATCAGTGGAAACCTGAACTCTATTCTCTAAATTCCTAGCAATGCACAAAGGAACAAACGTAGCGCGAAATAATTAATCAACACCATAAACAAACATGATCGAATAAAAAATGTAGCAAACCTGGGAACGGGGTTATTTTCTGCTCCATAAATTGCACGTAAAGTATCCTTCCAAAACTGGAGACGATAGATACCGGTTGTGCCCTGACATAATGTTTAAAATTACACTAAAATCTTTCTCATATAATGGAAAATTAATGAACTCTGACAAAAACACAAAAATGCTGAATCAAAATCAATGAACAGCGAACCAGCGATGGAAGATCACCAACCTTATTATCTGCAGTTACTTTATCGCGGATCAATGAAATTTCAACGTTGAATGCGAGGAGCTGAAAAGAGCATCAAACCGATGAAACATAATGTGCGAATGTGTTTCAGACTTCAGACGTTCGGATGTTGATTAGACCATGCACAGGAACACCATATATGTCAATAACGTGTCCTTTGTCCTGTGTTTTCACAGTTCACATCATTCACATGGTTTATCACGTCAATAAAGTAAGCATACGATTGTACTGTCATAGTTCCATGGGAAACTGATTGTAAAAGAGACTTTTTTATAAAGATAATAAGAATAACTAAAATGAACAAACCGCAAATACATGAGGCCGAACATCGGAGGGCAAAAGAAGTGCCGCAACGTAGTTGTCAACATCATGCTTTTTCACCAAATCCACACAGTGTTTGAAGGCGCTTTGTGCTTGTTCAACACTAAGCAAAGAACGAAATGATTGATTAGACGAAGTAAACCGATACAGTGGTTTGTTTATTCAAATCCACTGACTGATTTCCATTGTATTTCCCCAAAAGAAAATACGAACAAGTTCGAACTAGGTATTAAAGGGTGAGGTCCACATCAGAAACCAAAAAAGTTATTATTTTTGTTAGATTCCCCGCGTCTGTATCTACCAGAATAACTAAACTAAAACAAAATTGACAGAAAATTATTTCCAACGAAATACTGAAAAGAAACTGGTAATTAACATCTCACAAAATGTTCACGATAGATAGGAGCTTTGAAACGTATACAACCGAGCCCAATCTCGTAATCAAATTGAAAATTCAAATTTATTGTTTGATTGATCATTTTTCCACAGCGCCCCCAGTGATGTCGGTACGTTATCTATTCATTCTTCATTCGTAATGGGGTTTCCATGTTTGCGATTCGCACTTGCGAAAATGATAAACCGCTGTCCATGTTCAAGTCATTTTACATGCAAGTCAACCGCCTACCGTAACCCATGCGGATCGCACGTTTGACATGGTCCTGCAGCGAAAGTGTATCGAAATAGTAGACTACTACTTATTACCTTGATTTATTCGTAGGAAGTAAACAGTGGTAGTGAAGTGATCGAGCCCACTCTCTCCATATACCATGAAGTGGCCCTCATGTTTATCATAACTATGGCAGCCATTCTCTATCTCTCCCTTCACAGACCATCACAGGAACAAGCACAGGTAAATGTTAAGCGCAATTGCAATATCAAACTTCAAACTATCAATTCCATTCAAGCGTCATAACATCCCAAAAAAAAACACCTCATACTAGAACGAAATACGTGATAGCATAGCATTGATACCAGTTCAGCTTCAGTCTTTAATAGAAAGACAGATGAGTAAAAGATAGCGCCGAAGACAACGTAGTTGGGAATGTTGTTTCAAAACCTAGTTCTATTCTAGAAACGCCGTGGCACGGTAGCTGAGTCATCAATAATCGAGGTGCGAAAAGTGCCTAAGGAAGAGGAGAAGAGTATAGTGCTCACTCCGGCACCCAGCATCACATCACTCTACAGAAGAGCACAGAGTCGACCGCAAATGGTACGAAACTTTCTCATTCCTATAGCTACCAAACATGAACCCTACAATAACTGGTCCGAAACGCAAACGATACTACCCTAACATTACGTGAAATATAAAAAAGTATGAAAAAGCATCGAGAGACTGGGAAAGAGAAGTCGAGCTAGTAGGGTAGGGTATAATCATAGTGTAATGCCCTGTCCAAGTATGCGATTCGCACTTGCGAAAATGACAAATGCCTGTCCATGTTCGAGTCAATGTCAATGACAAGGTCCCGCAGCGATTTTGCATCTAGTATGGATCTATTTCAAAGTAGTACTGATCTATTTCAAATAGTACGGATCTGATACACTTTCGTTGCGGGTCTATGTCAAACGCGTCATTCGCATGGGTTACGGTAGGCATTTGACATTCATGTAAAATGGCCTGAACATGGACAGGCATTTGTCATTTTCGCAAGTGCGAATCGCAAACATGGACACGGCATAAAATACCACAACCCTGGAAAGGGTAATGCTTGTAGGCCAAAGCCAAGCATTATTACTCACAACGACAATAAGGTCTAGGTCGTACGATTTGTTTAGCGGTACCTCGCCCGACAGGACGAAAGCGACGCTACCATTGCTGAAACCGCTTACGAGGCCACACCCACACAAATCGGTAAGATTAATTCTGTGTCGTGTAGCTAACTTATAGCAATAAATGAAAGACTAAGAGAAGACATACAATACAACAACAGGAATTGAATCATTTCAGAAGCCGCACTCAAGCAGATGGGCCATGACGACGCGAAATTCTATCAGAACAAATACCTGCCAAGAGGTGAGACGTGAGAAAGAAAATAAATTCTGATTGACAACATTCATAAAAGCAAACAAAAGCTAGCACAAGCCCAAGGAATAATGTTAAGCACCTCACTTTCGCGTACATCACGAACTAGCCATTGTACGGGCCATATAAAAAAGTACTCATTTCAGGTGTTCAAGGAGAGCGCTTGGAGATTAATTAACAAAAAAACTTCCCTTACTGATTTAATACCATACACTATTCGGCGGACAAACTATCTACAGTTTACTGACAATCAAGAACCAAATAAAGCTTTTTCGTGATTTCTTTTCGAATTCTACGAAAGAGAGCATAGAGAACCAAATGCATGGGCGGATGGGCGCTCAATTTCGCACAAAATGACCAACTTACAACAATATCGAACTAATTTGCAAAAAAAAACTCACGTAATAGTAAGAGGGCGGGATATTGGAGCAGGTTGACGTGGTTGACGTGCACCGGGAAGATGGGAGAAGTCAGGAGACGGAGACCCAGACGAGGGGGATTCAGTAGACTGTTGCTTGTTTGGAGACGGGGGAGAAGAAGAGTAGAAGAGAGATGACGTAACATTTGGAGAACTCAGACCAGCGTGGTTATAAGAGCGTGGTGAGAGTAGAGTGGAAATGGGTGAACTCAGAGCTCTTCGCTCGTTCCCGCAGTAAAATCTTCCTGAAACGAAAATGGTTGCTTGTTATCAGAAAAAGCGCACCCCAAATCATATAACACTCGTTCATCATACAAAAAAAGATAATTTAAGTCGCTAACTATGTCCGAAAGGGAACAAATGTACGTGCTCAGTTTTACAACATGTTCTACAACCTAATGTAAGAATATCCAGTCAAGGTCATTTTCAACATTATTAACTATTGTTTCTACGGTAAAACTGTACCTGAGCATGTCTGCGCAACTCGTGGTAGCCCGGCGAAAGGGCCTTTGCTCTGTGGTCGAACAAGGCGAATGAGAGACAAGCTCCCGCTTCGTCCCATCGCTTTCCACGTTGCTGAAAAAAGGAGGTGTTTCAAGACCTATTCAAATCAAATACTTGGTCCTTATTGGTACTACTAATGACACAGTTACGAAAAACAAAAAGGGCTACCGCGCGCCTAGCCCTGATGACAGGGCATAAAACTCGTCGGGAAAAAGCTCAAAACCACCATCCAAATATGCGTAGTGTTTCTGAAACTTGTATCTCTTTATGATACGTTTCTGCTTTTCACCATACCTAATATTCTAATCCCGACGGTGGTATGGCTACGAGCTCAAGACCACCGTCTAAATTTATGCAGTATGCTAATTCGGATGGTGGTTTCGTCGGTCAGAGCGTCAACGAGTTTATGCCATGTCTGATGAGTGTGTTCATGTGTTTATCAGTTCAGATTGATATGTAATCTATTGATGCACACAGTCCCTTGTTAGTATGATGGTACCCTTACCCCCCAAGAACTTTCTTCTTTGTTCCTACGACTCGTTGATCCAATAAACATTTATTATGAGATCGCTATCGCTATGCATATGCACCGATTAAATATACACTCTAGTTCCGTAGGACAATATCTCCTCATATGTAATTTGCAAGAAAAGTGTGTGGTGAATACCGGACAAAGTTACCGTAACTGAGTGCGTCTACAAGAAAACAATCCGTAAAAAAGATCCTTACTTGAAGATGAGATTTAATGGGTTGGAAGGTTCCGGCGACGTTTCCTGCAGACCAGATCAGCACAACGAGAGACACCAGTGTCTGGATCAGAATATCCAGTGGCAGTCCTTCAAATGGTTGCTCGACCAAGCGCAAGTAGAAACGGTGCTAAAGAAAAACCGGTTGAAAAACTCCCAGACAGAAAACGACATCGGGAATGAAGAACACACATCACCAAAGTTTTCTTTGTGAAAATTCACTGTCACTGACCATGAGCAGTAAGAGCAGTGTACCTAAGGCTAAGGACAACTGGTCTAATGTCTCAATATGCTGCAGGTCGTGTAACCTGAAGAAAATGCGCGAAACTAGCGGACCCTGCCCTGCACCGCACGGGAATGGGATAACATCTAGGAAAAATAAAAGTCCCATACTACATTACTACACAACGACTCGGGAATAGCACAAACACAACCAAACAAGAATAACCTTCAAAAAGTACCTGAGCAGCAGAGTAGGCGCAGTGAACGAGGGAAATCAGGGACGAAAGGGCCACAAATCGATCAAACCCACTTGAGGGCATCACCTAAATATAACAGATTGAGCGAGCTTATTGTTAAGGCAAGTTCAATGATAAAACCAAACACGAATAATAAATGAATGAAAATAGCAATCGGTTAGGTACACCGAAAAGAGGTCGTTCGTCGGAAATACATATTACAAAAAAATAATCTTTATTAATTTGCTGAATATGAGTGCCACCAAAATGAACGGTACTACGGTAAGCACAAAACATCACACGCAAGACGAAAACATACGTAAATAATGCACTGACTATTCTATTTGATATGGACAAGATTCAGAAACTCGACACTGTCGATACTTGTATACGTGATCTATAAAATGACATATTGACAAACAAAAAGGAAAATAAAAAATAAACATAAGCATCTGCGAGGAATGATTACAGGAGAGAGGGGCTTCTACTTGTTCAATTCTACTAACAATTCTACTTGTTCTTCTAAGTTCTAATGAAAATATATATGTACAGTTTAACCAAAAGGAGATGTTTCTGCACGTGAATGAATCCTGTCACAGATCTCAGATCAATCACTATAGCAATCAAATCAACCGAAATACAACGGTATGAATTTTAAAGCGAAGTGCTAGCCCCTTTGGAAAATTTGCATATGATAAGCAAATCCTCTGAAACCTATGCTAATTTTGTACGATCGTCCACGGCTATCGTACAAAATTAGCATATGATACATAGGATTTGCTTATCATATGTAAATTTTCCAAAGAGGCTAGCATTTCGCTTTCAGAGTGGCGGCTCCCAAAAACTAAAGTATAACCCAAACCCACAACGATCTTCTTTAGCGAAAATCTCATGACTCCTCTGAAGAGTACAATACAACATCCAGGAGAGAAGAAACAAGAAACTTGAGCCAATTGGGCCACGGAAATCAAGATGATGAAAATTCCTTACTAACAAATATAAACCATTTTTTTTTCCAACGTCTACTAGTGTTCACGAAATGATGAATTCAATACTCTGTACTCGTCGATATGGTATTTATCAAATAAGGGGAAAACCAATCACTTATCGGTTTGAGCATCGCATTTTAATTCGAGGAACATGTGCGAGTTGAGGAGTTTCTGCTTCAGTTTCTGGCTCATCTTCTCGGCCTGGAAAACAGCAGTAAAAATAAACTCTACAAAGACCAGGCATATTTAGCATATCTTAAATAAACTCTGATTGGCAAGTTTTAATATTTAAATGTTAGTTACTTTACTGAATTTAAGATAAGATACTCATTTAATTTAATTGATCATGTTTAATTTCCTTGATTATGTTTAGGGCTCGTGTGTTCCTTTCTTTGTAATTTGGTTCCTTGTCAGTGTACTGCGTTGTGAAGCGTGTTATCTTAGGGTCACCTTTTGAGATGTGTTAATTGCATATTATCAATAAACTGTTATATATAACTCTACATAAGGGAAACATAACAACCACTTACTTCCGAAATGAAGGGAAATCCCTGGTCAATACCGGTCCTAATAAGAATTAACGCCTGATCACAAACAGGTTGATGAATAAAGTGACAAAAGTACAACTCACAACCATCAATTCCTTCGGCGGTGGACCATATCGTAAATTCAATATTTCTGCGAGGCCTTTCATTGTGTTAGTGATCGACTTCTTAAATCCCATCAGAGTGAACTTCTCATAGATCGGAGTCATTCGCCCAGAAAAGAAAGAAAGCTGTACGCCTCTTTCGAGCTCAGTCAGCGGGAAACTTGTCGTTGCATGCTCCTGAAGCGTTGTTTCTTGCTCATTTACTGTTACAAACGTATTAAAGCGAATGTCAAGCCTGATTCACAGATATTCTATAACACACTGTCACAAAATACCGTAGTTCAAAAAATTTCTCTCGCGCCCTCCTCTTTTTCTTTGCTGACTTACAAAATTTCTCTTGCGCCCTCCTCTTTTTCTTTGCTGACTAACAGCCTCATAAATTCAAACGTCCCGTGGACAACGATTTAGCTTAGCTTTGTCCGCACGACCCGAATCCCATAGTGAAGGCATTTTTTGGAGGGGTTTGAAATTGTTTTTCTCTTTATCCAAAAGTTTTTGTTTATTTTTATTTTTATTTTCACTTTCCTTACCTTCAAAACGTAAGTTTTTTTTTGAACTCAACATGCAAAACCGGCTTGACATTCCCTTTAAAAGACCAGAGAACTGCACAGGTTGGGCAACAATGGGTTTTGGGCATAAATAAACAAACGGTTTGAACGAATGACAAACCAACAACAGTTGCCAAATGCAAATGTTTCCGCCGTTTCTTTTGTGGGGCATTGAATCGAAGAAATCGGTATAATTTAGATGCGTAACATGGGGCTATAAGAACGCTATGTTTCACGCGAATATATACACTTTTAAATTGGTTCCGGAGTCAATATCTTTGTACAAATTGTAATGGTTTCCGGAGATGGCCGATGCGTCATTTTACGCATTTGTTTATACCCAGGGAGAAATTACGCAAAAGATGAAAAGCGACCAACCGACGGCTGGTAGATAACCCTTTCGTGCATGTAGAACAACTCGTTATGGTTCACATTTCGTGTGTATGTTGTTAATGTATTCGTCCTCTGGAAAATATAATTCACAAAATACTTCATACAATTATAATAGTGGTAGATGAAGCAACAACGTGCCAAAGAGACTGCGATTGAACACCCCCCCCCCTTTCCCTTTCAAAGTATATGGCGTCATCAGAGGCCGGATCCACCAACGAACTCTCACCCAGGGTGAGAGTTAGATATATTTTGGGTGACAGGTACAGTTTAAACCTTACCCAGGATGAGAGTTAGGGCTCTCACCCTGACAAAAAGTGTTGGTTTATCCGGCTTCAGTACTATAACATAAAGTAAACTCACCTTGTCAAAAAGACTTTCTTCAATAACTGGAACGATCCTGATATCCGTCAGTCTAGAAAACCACCGAGGAACACGCTTCAGAATTGAATTACCTGAAATTTTTTTAAAGAAAATTACCTCCACTGTAGTAGTCGTAGAAGTATAACGTGACTAGCCCAATTCTTCACTACTAATATTGGGGACGCCATATTAAAAGTGAACGTAACGGAAAATACCCTGCACCTGCACAGCACAGTTATGACGTAGACGTGGGAGCTTCGAAAATGGGTATATATATAGACAAACCTTGTTTGACTATCAGTTTCTTCGTAAATATAGTGTCCTGTGTTATCCTGCGCTCCAAAACATCCTCTGAGACAATGTGTTTAGCAAAAGAATTAGGGTAGCGTGACCAGAATACGGAGCAAACTTCGTCGAATGAATACGGAATGACATTTACTGGAGCGTGCCACTCCCGCATCTATCACCTTTAAATTGCTGACACACTAAACAAGGAAGCATAAATGAAACTAATGACTGCTACAAGAACGAGGTCAACAAATTGATTTATTGACAGCGATGAGAAAAACAGTAAGTAGAAAAACACAAAAGACGGGCACCGCATCAGTGCACTTTTATTGTGCCAAGAAAAGAATACAGAGGTAGAACGAGGACTGTGATACAATATCAAACGTGGTTATATGACATCTGGCAGGGTTAGCCCTTTCAGAAAACTCCAATAAGTCAAGATGCTTAATAATAATAATGTTTATTGGATCAACGAGTCGTAGGAACAAAGAAGAAAGTTCTTGGGGTAATTGCTGTAAGCTCGTAAACCAAAAGGTATCCTAAGAGGTTGGTGCGCAAGCTGCTCACCGGCTTGCAATATACTTTTGGGTATGCAGCTACTACATTCAGAAAAATGATAATGGCGCATAGTGCTTTCGTAGGTAAAAATTAGAGATGTGGGGACAATTTCAATCGCCGGGGAAGTGACCGACCCAAAAAATAAGTGGAATACATCTTTCTATCCGACTTTTGGACCTGTTCCAACCTACAGTACACCATTAGTCTCAAGACCCGTCCTTGTTTGTACCGGATTTCAAACATACTTTTCAATTTTTTTGAATTTTTCTGACGTTATTTTGTTTTTCTCTGTCCTATTTTACCAAATTTTGGCGTTTTACGCCTTTTTTAATTATTGATTAATAAAATTTACCTGGGAAGGTGTGCGTATTTAACTTGGTTGTGTTTTAATGCATTTTTACCGTCGATTTTGGTTGCAAATTTTGTGATTCACTCATGTTTTTTTTTCCAGGTAATGGTTAACATTCCGAAGGCCAGAAGGACTTTCTGTCCTGGAAAGTGCAAAAAGCACACTAACCACAAGGTTACACAGTACAAGAAGGGAAAGGATTCCCGATACGCCCAAGGTGAGCTGTTTATTCTTTAATTTTTGAGCTTTTATTATTAGACCTTTTCCTTTAATTATAGAGAAATTTCCCTAATTGTTCTGTTAGAATTTTGTGGCTCTTCATTTTTTGTATCTTTCTCTTTGTTTTCTCTCTTTGGATTATATTCTCATTCTCCTGAGTTTTATTTGCTCAGCTCGTAATTCATCCTTGAACGTTCCTCCTTTTGTCTGTTCGCTTCCGTTCACCCGCCATATTAAGTAACCTGTTTATGTTATGTTCGCCAGTATGACTTCTAAGTGATCCTCTTAAAAAATGTATACCGTATATTTAGTTCTGGCACGTGCTCCATATTTAGCTATATACTGTACAAAATTGCTGTACGGTATTCACTTACTAGCACACCAAAGACCTTTCGATGAACGTTCATTTCTTGCAAGTTATAAGTCGTGTTAACTATGCCACATTGTAAATAGCTCGGTACGGGCGTATACTCTCAATCAGCAACATCTTCTACTTTGAAATTTCTTCCACTCTCTATATTGACTTTATGTATAATTGAGTTTGGTATTGTGCACATGATCCACTTTTCGTGGTCCAGGAGTGGTAAATAGTAACTTGAGTTTACAAATATGTTTTTAGGAAAGCGTCGTTACGATGCCAAGCAGAGAGGTAAATAGTAATTTGAGTTTACAAACATGTTTTTTAGGAAAGCGTCGTTACGATGCCAAGCAGAGAGGATTTGGAGGTCAGACGAAGCCCATCTTCAGAAAGAAGGCTAAGACTACCAAGAAGATTGTGCTAAGAATGGAGTGCGTTGATTGCAAGCATAAGACCCAAACATCGATCAAGCGTTGCAAACACTTCGAACTTGGAGGACAGAAGAAGGCGCGCGGAACTGTTATTCAGTTCTAATTGTTATAAATAAATTTGTTATTGTCTTGCCCAATTCCTATTGTCGTGTTATATCGTTGTGTCGACACTTATTTGCGTGTCATACAGACTGAGCTATTTCAGCCATAATATTTGATCACATTGTTATCCTTGCAGTTGTGCAAGTCATGTATCGGATTGTCGAGTGTGCTTCTTCTGCAGGTAATTTTCTTTCGCTTTGTGCTTGAGTTCGAATCCAAATTTTGAAGAAAAAAAGTGTCGCGGACTGGCATCGTTCTTCCGTATTGCTCATGAATTGCTATAAGGAGCTGACTGCACGTAATTTTACCGTGGTGATATTATGAGCAAAACATTTGTTTCGGAAATCTCAGCACTGTTTTTTTCCTTCCAGTAAAATACTTTGAGGGTTTCGCCACACTTGTTTTCTAGTCGACACCGTGGTGAATTGAGTTTGCCGTTAAATACATTTTGCCACGGTGTTTTAGTTGAAAACACCGAGGTGATATCTGTTTAACCTGAAATACATTTTGGCACGGTGTTTCGTAGTTGAAAACATCATGGCGAGATCAGTTCAACCTGCAATACATCCTGTCACGGTGTTTTGTAGGCAACACCATTGTGCGATCAGTTTACCATGAAAACACCTTGGCGAGATCAGTTAAAACTGAAATACATCTTGCCACGGTGTTTTGTGGTTGAAAACACCGTGGTAAGATCAGTTTAATCTGAAATATAGCTTGCCACGGTGCTTTGTGGTTGAAAACACCGTGGTAAGATCAGTTTAACCTGAAATATATTTTGTCTCAGTGTTTTGTAGCTGAAAACACCGTGTTAAGCTTTAACCTGAAATATATTTCGCAGCGGTGTTTTGTAGTAGTTGAAAACACCATGGCGAGATCAGTTAAAACTGAAACACATATTGCCACGGTGTTTTGTAGTTGAAAACACCGTTGTGAAATCACTTTACCATGAAATATATTTTGCCACGGTGGCATTTTGAAAACACCGTGACAAGATCAATTTAACCTGAAATACATCTTGCCGCGGTGTTTTGTAGTTGAAAACTCCGTGGTAAGATTAGTTTATGGTGAAATACTGTTTTGTAGTTGAAAACTACGTGGTAAGTAAGATCAGTTTAACCTGAAATACATTTTACCACGTTGTTTTGATCGTGGTAAGTTCAATTTAACCTGAAATATATTTTGCCACGGTGTTTTGTATCTTAAAACACCGTGTTGTTTTAAGCTACAAAACTTAACCTGAAATATATTTTGCAGCGGTGTTTTGTAGTAGTTGAAAACACCATGGCGAGATCAGTTAAAACTGAAACGCATCTTGCTATGGTGTCTTGTAGTTGAAAACACCGTTGCGAAATCACTTTACCATGAAATGTATCTTGCCACGGTGGTATTTTGAAAACACCGTGGTAGGATCAGTTTAAAGCGAAATGCTAGCCGCTTTGAAAAATTAATCGTATGTATCCTATGCTAATTTTGTACGATTTTCCATGGCAATCGTACAAAATTAGCATAGGATACATAGGATTTGCTTATCATATGCAAATTTTCCAAAGAGGCTAGCATTTCGCTTTAATCTGAAATATAGCTTGCCACGGTGCTTTGTAGTTGAAAACACCGTGGTAAGATCAGTTTATCCTGAAATACATTTTGCCACGGTGTTTTTAGTTGAAAACACCGTGGCAAGATCAGTTTAACCTGAAATACATCTTGCCCCGCTGTTTTGTAGTCGAAAACTCCGTGGTAAGATTAGTTTATCGTGAAATACATCTTGTGACGGTGTTTTCAACTTCATACAAAACACCGTGTCAAAATGTATTTCAGGTGTTTGTAGTTGCAAACACCCTGGTAAGATCAGTTTAACCTGAAATACATTTTGCCACGGTGTTTTGTATGAAGTTGAAAACACCGTGGTCGGTGGTCCGTAGTCCGTAGTAAGATCAGTTTATTGCTTATTCTGTTTTGAAGTTGAATTGAAAAGACCGTGGTAAGATCAGTTTATTGTTTATCCTGAAATGCAAAGTGCTGCGGTGTTTTATAGTTGAAAACACCGTGGTAAGATCAGTTTGACCTGAAATATATCTTGTCACGGTCTTTTGTGGTTGAAACACGATGGTGAGATCAGTTTAACCTGAAATACATCTTGCCACGGTGTTTTCTAGTTGAAAACCGTGGTGTTGTAATATTCAGTAGGTGATCTTGCTGTTTTGGGAATTCACATTTAAGATTTATGTGGTAAGGAGTGAACAATACTCCCAACAATTTGAATATGTATACTACGTACTGCCCGTTCTGTGATATTAATTGCCAAATGGGTGGTATATTTCAGTACAGATTGTTAGTGTTTTTGGTTGCAAAATACCACAGGGCACCAAATTGAGAAGTGTGCATAATTTGTTTTTCGCAGCGTTTTATGGGCTAAGCAGCTATATATGGAATTTACTTTGTCCGTGTTCTTTGTAACATTCATGGGATTTTTTATTGTAATATCTCACGCATTATTCTTCTCTCAGGTTCGTATAACGTGGTTGATTGTCTGTGGATTGGCCGTGACCCTCGGAGGTGTCAGATTGTACTGCCTAGAGACGCGGTCGGAGTGAGCAAAGTGCATGCTGTCGTCAGACTTGAGGTAGGACTATTGATAAATTGGTTTACTAGACGTTTACTATTGATTATTGGTTTACTAGACGGAAATGCCTGCAAAACATACCATACTGGCTTAGGGGCCGGACTACGGTACATGTTTCAAAATAACTCGAATCGCACAAAAGGATACATTATGTTGCACTCTGTAGTGTTTTCTCATATTTCTAACGTTTCAGGGCAAGAATGTATATTATTATTAACTCTTTATTTCATAAAGCAAAAATGCAGATAAGAATGTAGAACATATGTCACTTATGGAATTTATTTAGGGTGGCCGATGTAATATCACTGACCAGAGCACGCATGGAACATTTGTGAATGCGAAGAAGGTTTTAAACAAGAAACACCCTCTGGGTAGTGGCGACAAGTTGAAAATTGGACAACACGAGTACACTGTTCATGTTGTAAGTTTGGAATATTGTATTTTTCTGGAAACTCTTGATTTTGATTCTCTCCGAATCGATGTGTTTTAATCGGTTGCCTCGTTGATAAGAGTTTACAAGATTATACTATTTGTTTAGGGAAGTATATTGGAGAAAATCTATGCCGAGGAAACTTCGCGATCAGAACTTGACAAGGGAAGAGGCAAAAGTGCACAGGAGATGTTGAATTCCAGTGTACTGAATACGTCCACAGTGTAAGGAATTGGTTGCGTAAAGTCGTTATCCACATTGTAGGTGTCTCACGTCTCCGTTCTAACAGTATCACGATATGTTTTCCCTTTTATGGGTTATGTTATAAAATTCGGGAATGTTATTTTTAGTGCATCAAGTACGGGCCAACGGAAAAGAGCAAATGAGAGTCAGTTGCCGGATGCTAAGCAGAGAAAGGTAAGTCAGTGAAGAATATAGGTTTATCTAATCACAGGGGGGGGGTAATCCTGGTGTCTTGTATTTTTATGGAATAGTTGTATGAGTTGTACTTCTGTAGTACATTGACTTGCTTAGTAGCCGAAAGAAATGTGCCCGTTGGTCGAGGATTATATAGTGGTTGTTATATAATGTTGTTACTATGTACTGATCGGAGATATGGTTATGGTAGTTATGGTGAGTATACTGTATTCCAAAACGAAGCCTAATTCAGATATCCAATTTTTTCGGCGTCGGTGCGAATAAGTCACACAAAGGAAGGGAAGAGCATATCGTTGATGATGTTAGCATATTAGCAGAAGAGACCAGCAGAAGTCGGTTAGTTTGTTTGTTTTGATTGATGTTTTCTCAGTGAACGCTTAGTAGATTGGTTGTTGATTCTGTTCTTTATCGTATCTGCTTCTGGTCCTCTACCTCGGTTGTAGTTAATGTGAGTCTTGTGAGTCTTTTTCTCAAGTGTTTCCTTTGGTTTTGTTTCTTTGGTAAAACTTGGGTTGTTTGCTTCTACTCCTTATATCCATTCATCTTATCTTTAGATTGGCCCGTCGCCCCTCCATCGGGTCGAATACATCAGTCGTGAAGGAGACGGTGTTTCCGACCGCGTCTAAAACGTCGTCAAACAAAAGTACCCAAAAGCCAATGGGTTCGTTGCAAAGTTATGCTAATTTGCGGAAGAAACCAGAGTCGAAACCAAGTAACACGGAGAAGCCTGCGTCAGACGATGAGATTTTCTTCATTGACGATGAAGATTTGTTCCTAGAGTAAGTTGCTTTTCTTGTACTTGATTTCTTGCCCCTTTTCTATAGCAGGAGTATTGGACTTGTTTTTGTTTGTTGCCTGTTGAATATTTCTTTTAGTGATGTTGCTGAACGCAAGAAACCTGATGAAGAAATACCTCCTGCTCAAGACTCAGCTCCGCTGTACGATGCAACTTCATCAGAATTAGGCCGTAAGTTTGTGATTTTGCATCACTCGAGTGTTCGTTATTTTGTGCTATTTGAGTTATGAAGTGGTGGTTGATTTATGCTTATGAGTTATTGTATAACTTGTCGATATTGGTGTGCGAATAAGTTATCAGATGCGCTAGCGTAATAATGAGCGATTGCAGATAGCGAGTGTGGTGGTAGCCCGATATTGTCGCAAGGAGCGCCTACTTCTAATTCCCGGCAATCAACCTCAGGAGACCGGAGCATGGATACTAGTTAGTGTCTATTGCGCTATTTTCATTAATTACACGATAACCCTATAAGTATCACATGCTCTTGGAAGGAGTATATAGTGAAGTGAAGGTCTTGTATGATAGTTCTTGATTACTTAAGATCTGTAGTTATATAACAAAGCTGAAATGCTAATCATTTATTTGTTCAGATCGAAAGAATCACGAAAGCAAACCTAACGTCAATCAAAGCTCTCTGACGGCTGTCTTGTTCTCTGGTAGGTATTCTTCCCACGCCTAACCATTGTAAAGAACTTTTACCCGAAACGAATACGGTGTCAATTCTAAACGTTTTCCCCCAATGTCGAAAAATAATACATCCTGTCTTATTGCTTTTCTGTGTCACTCGAATGATTGCCACGAATTAGCTGAGCAGCTAAAATCATGAACGTGTTACAAAATTATATATAACAAATATTATACGTCTATAATATTAGTCCGTTACACCGTAGAATGAAATATTATGCTCGCTTTGAAACATGGCGAATGTCAACTAAAGAAGATAAGTCATGGGAAGTAGATCTTGGTCGGCAACAAAGACAATGTTGAATCATGTTCTTTAGACGAAGAGGAAGATGGGGATTGTGTTCCGAAACAAGTGACAGCGCCTACACCAACTCTGGTGGTCAGTTTATTATTCCATCCATTACGTGGCGGGTTCAGATCAGCTGAGCGTTCACCTTGCTTACCTTTAGGTTTTACCACCTTCTCTTATTCCTGTACATATTTCAGACTCCTACACTTCCGCAACCAACGTTCCCCACGCCTTCTTTGCGTCCCGCGGCACGCGCTCTCACCTTGGGTGTAAGTCTCATCATGGTTGTTTTTTGAGCGATTTAAGTCGTAGGCCTGATTTGGCTTCCTTCGTACGATAGGGTACTTTTTCGCGGGTGCGCAAATTGGAAAATTTTAAGTAAAATGTTTAGAAGAGCAGTTCCGTTCAAAGCGCTGTCCCGACACAGTTGAAGCTGCCGACTCCATCATTGAGAGCTATACCGTCTTTGAGGGTTGGTGATATTGATATTAGTAATATTATTCAGTGGTATACTGTAATCAAAAACCAAGAAGAAACTATTTGGCGACCAATTTACCTTTGAAGAATGGCGCATTATATCCTTCAAATATTACCAAAATGTTAACAATAAGTTGTCGATTACTGACTTAGTTTGTAAAATTCGTTAGATACTGTGCTATATGTCTATACGTATATACTGTAGTTTTGAATTTAGGCCACCTCCCGTTTGAGCAAACAGACAGTGGGCGCAGCTGCAGCTACTAGTACTAATGGCCCGGGAGAACAAATATGGCCCGCTAATGGTGCAACTTCGAAGGACCGTGTTCCCGATGTTGTACTGCCTTCAATGAATCCAACGTACGTTTTTGATTTATCGGGAAACCCGACCCGACGTTGCGGTCGTTTTGAAGTTTAGACGTAAACGCTGGTTTATTGTCCTTATTGGGGTGCGGCGATGTTGTATTTTTGTTCAATTACGTATCGTCGATGATGTATAATGTGTAGTATTGTTTAAAATGTGTTACTTTTGAAGATCAACGATGTATTCTAGAAATGTGATCAGTCCGTCTGCTGCTCCAACTGTACGTGGAAGGAAGACCATCTCCCAAGCCCTGGAAGTGATTAGTCCACGGAAGCGGGTACTGTAGTTATTTTCTTACTGTAGATGTAGCTTTCTTAGCTTTCTTCCATGATTTTTTATGTGCATGGTCCGACAATCTCCTTGTTTGGTTAGGATAGGAATTTCTCGTGTATATGTAAAAGAGTGTTTGTTGATTACAGAAGCAGGCTTCCTCAACCCGAGCTTCATCGTCGACAACTCAAAATGAGAAACGTGGTAGGACAGCCCACCAAGAGAGCGACTTGGACATATCACAGCGTTTTGTGAGTTTTTTGAAGTGATAGCTTACATTCACGAGGTGTTACAAAGCATTTATTATGAGCAGCAATACCAACTACAGCAATGATCCTGTGTAGTATGGTTTGTAGTGAGCACCTAAACTACACAGGACCTAAACTACACAGGAAATTTTGTACCCAAACTACACAGGAAAGTGCTATGACAGCCGAGACCACAGATATCCCGTTGCTGGCAGGTCACGAAATGGTTTTTACCAAAAGAATTGGTCACCACCGACCATTTGGTGACCACTTGCTGACGGTTTTCCAGAAAACTTGGTCACCACTAGGTCGCAAAGTGGTCACCAAATGGTTTGGCCCACGGAAAACCGTTCCCCCCGTTTCTTATGTGATAATGTGATTTCTGTTCAGTCCGAGCTCTTCACACAAATGTGCTCTGGGAACGTGAAGAAAGAGGCGTTATCAGATGATGAAGACAATGACCAACTGGTTGGTTTATGCAGTAACAGATTTGTCGTTTTGTTGGGAGCGTGCGTGGTTCATGAGAAGGACCTGGTACTGTATGTGTATGGGCATTCATCCGAGTCCAGTCCATACACACAATGGTCTACTGATCTGTTTGATAAGTGAATAATGTCTGTTCAGGTAGGCATCGATATGCTCACCGAACGACAAAAGGAGAGCATTGCCGATGTGCAACAACACATGGTGGGCTTCTATTAAATTCCTTATTTGCGGCTTATTGTCGGAAATGTCATGCTGATTCGTTTTGTTCATAGAGACGTTAATTACTAACTGGGAACACACTAGAGAAGTCCGAAGGGGTGTTGTTTGACATGTTACTTTTTAATCTACTTTACGACTTTCAGGACAAAATTGTGAGCTTTTGCGATTTGTCACGGCCACTAACGCAACAAAATTGCAATACGACGGTTTACACTAGCGGAGGAAAGAACGTGAAGACATTTAAGAAGGTATCTTCGTTTATTATCATTATCAACTGATTGTTAGGGGGACGTACTTTCATATGACCAGTAAGTCGGGTAGATGAGCCGCATGAGGCAACCCGCCCCTCTGTGTGTAACCCGGTGCTAGGGACAATCAGTATTGGTTGAGTGAAAAAAGGTGCGTGTAGCTCAACCGGTGAGTGCTTGCTAGCCATGCAAGTGACGCGGGTTCGAGTCCGCTCCACGCCAAGTTTTTCGCAATAGGCCAGATTGTTGCCGAGGAGCCAGAAGTGCTAAGTGACCGACTTATCACAAGGTTGAAACGCAGAAATTCACTTGTCAGTTCATTGATCCTCTGCTTATGAAGTTTCATTTCTTATGATTATAGGCCGGCCAGGGTCGCTTCAACACTACTGTATGTTCGGTGTCCTCTCTTGGAGTGTCCAGAATCTGTGGGCCTGACCTTGCAGACTACAGGACTCTGGCTGATGTATGAGACAACTATTAGATCTAATATATTGGCTTGTTATGTTACGCAGTTTTTATTAGTTTGAATTTATTAGCTTTAGTGACTCTGAGACGGCATTGTTTCTTATTTGTGTTGTGGTATAGTTATTTTTGCTTGTACGTGTGTAAAAATTACCCGGTTAGTGACTTGCAATTGATCTTACTTGTTCCTTTATGCGTGCTTTACTATGTATGAATCTCAGTATGAATAAGGTTTTAGAAGCGGTTTGATTATTTTATTTGGTGTGTGCTTAGTTTAGTTTTGATATGATTTCCCGACAACTTTAGATGTCTGTATATTTTTTGGTAAGATTGCACTACTTCCTACTGTTAGCTAATTCGCCGGACTGAAAGCGTGCTTCTTTTTATTTTACTTTACGTGTAAACTGTTAGATATCACTTGGTCCCTGTTTCATATTCATTCCAGATTTTTTTTCGGTCCTTGATTGTGCATAGTGGTGTTCTTACAGCGGAAGCTCCGATGGTGCGCGGCGAAAAAAAGCAGAGGCGCCTAAATCTCGCCGCGCGCCTCACCCAGTCTTCGCCAGACTCTCCAGCTTCTCGCGAGTGCACTGAGCACCCTTTCACAAAGAGCTGGCGAAGGTAGGGCGATGTTGTCGCGCACTCTTTTCTGCATCAATTTTCACATTTTCGTAGAATCTTTGCGTCTGTGTTTGGCCGCACCAGGTTTTCGCCGCGCACCAACCGAGTTTCGTCAGTGTGCATGCTTGAATGATTTCACTTAACAATAAAATAATTTAACTCGCGCGTGTTTACGGAATCTGGCTACAAACTGAGTCAGTCTACAGAAAAAAGAGCAAAGTGATATGGGTTCAAGTTATGAGTTGGGGAAATTCTAGCTCGAAATTCTCTCTAAAAACAGCTTCAGAATTGTATGCCTCCAACAATAAGGTTTAGTGTGCGATTTTTCGTAACAACATTTGGGTATTCTCTAGCTGAATGGAGCAGAAAATTCAATAGTAAAGTATTTCTTCTATTATATCAGCCGCCTTCACCTATATGGATAGTAGTCCTTGATGTTTGTCTGGTGAATTGTTTGGTACAAGAGGAAGATACCGGTTTATAGACGGGTTTCTGTTCATAGTTCTTGTAAGAAAGGAGTTTCGCTTGTGATAAGATTGATACTGGTCTCCGCCCTGTTCACCATTACATACTGCCTTCCTTACATAGTTTATGTGATCAAAGATTTGATTCCTGGTATATTTTGCATTCTTTCTTCATGTTGATGATACAAAAAGTTATTATATTATACACGTGGAAAACAGGTTACCCTGACTAAGAAGACATACTGTATCATATAGAATCCATCCATCATATAAATTGTATATATATATATTTGTTACTATTTTTGCGCGCGCGAAACACATAGGCATTTAGCGATTTAGCTAGAATTTTGATCATGATTCGTTTTTTTTCGTACAGTTTCCACTGATCCCGAGATATATATGTGAGCATCAAAATTTGAAGAATTACTTTTATTCTGATTCTACACCATTTTTTCTGCGTAACGACTCGGTGATCCATAACTCTTGGATTTTTATTGTACATGCCATAGCATAGTGAACCACGCAGAAGTGCGAATCTAACTGAACAACTAATTCGAGAAATAAACTTTTCAGAGCTCAATTTCATGTACTATTTCCTGAGCATTTTTGATAAGTGATCCGGACATTCCGGACTTTGGTGCGTATTTCCCGTGTGACGAGCACACACTTTTCGAAATAAAACAAATCAGTAGGCTCAATTGGGTAGCAAAATCGAGCAGACAAAAAAAAACCTGTTGGAAAAATGAATAACACTTTTACACTTGGGGTTAAAATGGCGTCATCATGGGGAGAAAAATACAGTTGCACTAGAATTTGTGCTAGAAATAAAGTTCAATCCTGAGGCTTTCTCGGTATAAATATAGGATATAGGGTAGTTGATTGGAGAATCAATAAAGAAGGTAACATAGAGTTTTGTTCCCGGAATTAGGTCAGTATAATATATGGATTGTATGAAAAACACAAGGTTGCTAATCTCGCTGTCAGGAAACCTAGCCAGCAACACATCCATTGACCGAGAAATGTTGTTGCACATGAATAAACTGAACGGTCCTCATTTCCTCATTTCTATTAATAACTAAGCGTTCTTCCCTATCGAGGAATAAGGTGAAGTTTTCCCAATACTTATGCTTTTTGACTTTTATCAAAAAAAATCGTACTCTTTCTATTTCTTAGGGTTTCCTTTGGTTGACGTTCTTTTTTTGTTGTTTTTTGTTAACCAATAAACCGTTATTATTATTTCGACTTCCTTGTATTGTAGTTCACGTTCACATATGTCAGGATGATTTATTTAGCGTTCTTCCTTTCTCTCTCCATTTCCACTGTTTCTCTCCCTCTCCGCGTCACTGTAATGATTCTTTCTTGATTTGAAATGCAAAAGATAGGAAAATGTCCGTTTTTATTCCCAAATATCACACTGGGGAAACTCGGTCGGGGTGCCGCACCTGTACGGCACGGAAAAGGAGAGCGGCACCAGGTACGCACCAGCCAGGCTCTAGTTTTGGGAGTTTGGTGGAGGTCAGAAAAAGTGTGGGTGCGGCATAGGTGCGAAACTGGAGCCTGGGTGCGACACAGGTGCCAAACTGGTGCCGATTTGGAGCCAAGTGCCTGTGTACATAAAGTACGCGATACTCAGGGAAGAGCGTAAAATCGGTCTACGCAGCGAATGTCCATTTTTCGGTGCCTCACTTTTCGTTTTTCTTTTAAATACTTAGTTTGTTTTGTTTAGTTTTTCTCATAATTAAGTTGAATTTGCTCAGTGTTTATTAAAAAGTGTCTGGTACAGTAGACAAGCATCCGCATACGGTACAAAAATGCATCAGTGCATGCGAAAGCAAATAAGCGAAATTTGAGAAAATTTGATGTACAAATTTAACAAAGATAGGTTTTGCTATAATATTACATTTTTTCTTTGTTCTTATGCTCACTTTAGCGTTAGATAAAACAAAACACCATCCGAATTTGATGTATTATAAAAATGGTAACATGTTTCTAGGTGTTACTTTTTATTTAGTATCGTTATTATAGCTTAATAGTGCATTGTTTGCAAGTTTTTATTACACTATATTTGCAGTTTTATTGCACTGAAGTAAAGTTTTTTTGTTGAAATACTGCGTTATTTGTCGATTATGGTGTTTTTGTGAGGTGTATAGGAGCAGGTAACCCAGGGACGAATATCCCCCAGTGTAGTTTGTAGTCTACCCTTTTTGGCTCTAGTTTGGCACCAGCTAGGCACCGCTGTCGCACCTACTGGCTCTAGTTTGGCACCAGCTGGGCACCTATGTCGCACCTATTTCATGCCCGTTGTCTTATTTTGGCACCAGATAGGCACCAGCCTGGCACCTGTACGGCACTCTTCGGGGGGTGCAGATCTAGTTTCGCACCCCACTTTTTTTGGAGCCGCACCCCACCCAAATCTGGTGCGGCACTGGAGCCGAGTTTCGCGTTGCACTGATCGAACTCCCAAAACTTTGTGACTGAAAATTTCGCGGTTATTTAGTGCACCATCAGCGTGTAACACGTCAGGCAGTTCATTCTAGTATCAGAATTGTATCAGGTTAAAAGTTTGAGCATATCTAATCTCTCCAATTGAGTCCAATAAGTAGGTAACAACTGATGCGATGCACGTAAATTGTAGATTATAATAGATTATAATCACATAAAGTGTTTCTACAGTAAGACTGATGCGTCAGATTGACGTCACAAAAATACCACTAGTCGTAGTGTTCAACAACAACTTTCTAATCTGTGTTTTCGATCTGATCGCTTGCTCTTGGTGCGCGGAACCGTTTTGAGTAGGAATGACGTCCAAAATACATTCACACTTTATGCGTTTGATCCTGAGCCTTCGTTTTATACTTCAAGCGCTTCATTTTATATTCTAAAGTTGCGTCCCTTTTGCTTTGGATAGCTCTGTACGTGCTGCAGTGGGAAATCAAAAAGTTCTCCTACTTACGTAGTGCTTTGCAATTTCCATTTTCCTACTCGCTTACTGTAGTTTCATGATCAAGTCCACAATTTTCCGGTGAAAAGGTTTATTCCGATCATTTCGACCAATAAAATACGGTCATGCGGAGGGCGGACTCTTTCCAAGATGATTTCATGGAAATTGCGATTTCTTACATTGGGAACAGGGGAATAAAGCGCCAAAAATGAACGCAGCCATGAGTTTTCATTGTAAAAAATGGGCTCAAGGAGCATTTTTTGTCACCTTTTAAGTGTTTTTGTTCCCCAAGTTTAACACTGTGAATATCCTAAATTTGTAAGTAAACATTTACGTTGCCCATAATAGAAAACACATGTATGGCAAAGATTACTCGCTGAATTGTTGTGTACAATTAGTCACAAATGTTGTTCAGTTCCTTTTTCTCTAAATCTCTATCTCGTTTCACTCTCACAGTTCTGCTACGACCCTGCCCCTTTTGGTCATGTCACTGTCTCATTAGTCTCGCGCTCTTTTCCGTCTATTGTACAGACACACCCTCGCTGCTTTTTGGCAATATAGAAATTATTTTTCTCGTGGTAGATTTTTTAATGAACCTCTGCACAAAACCTTCATTGTCTTATATAAAATTGGAATTAATAAAAATTTACTTTACTGAAATTCATTCTACGAGTTTTACGAGTCCACTATATTTATTTTTAAATGAAGTTCCCCGTTGCTAATTTTTGCTGTTTCTTGCTCTCAGATCTAATTTCTATTAATCAGAAATTTCTGTCCTTCCTTTAATTTTAATAAGTTATTAATCTGATAAATAGAAGGAGGAGGAAGAGCATCTTTTATCAAACACACCCATCGGTCCGTATCACTATATCATTATCATTTAATCGGCACAAGAGACAAGAAGTGTTCAATCGTTTATTCCGATTTCCATGTCAAGGGCGTATCACTGACATGTACACAAAACAAGTAGCCGGTTTGACTATTCCGACCACCAAGTAGAGCCTTTGCTAAAGATTTATTCGTATTATTTGTTTTCGGATATACTTACTCCATCCCACCTATTGTACTCGCATAGTTAGACAATATCAGAATATATTAATTAAACGAATACTTTGCCGCAAAGTTCAGCACCTTCAAAAAGTTTTGCAAATCGCCATAGCCTGCCGCTGTGTTCATGATATGCATAACGGAACGACACACCAGTTTCTATGTAGATAATGTCTAATGTGTTGGAGCAAAAACATCCCTGTTAGCTGTGCTTTTCGCCGCATTCTCGTTTCACTATAAGCTGTCAACTAACACGTTTTACACTCTTGCTGTTTACGTAATAATTAGTTCACGATTAGATCAGTTGAGATGTGTATTCCTCAGAATAGTTAACAGGTTTCTTATTGTACGCTTAGAAGCTTTCAACATTCTAAATGTCCTTATTCACCAATTTAATATCCACAAACTTAGGTCATTTTAATTTTTTTTTCTGAAATTTTTCATAGTTCACTCCATCACCGGCCATTGAAAAATGACTTTATATAGATTCTGCAATAAGTAAATTAAAATATAGCATACTCATTATTAGATTCCATTGATCGGCACTAAAAAAGTGACTTTTAGCTAATTGTAATTGCGTATCAAATTTCCTTTAACTTCCTTCATATGCCTGCATCGGCCGTCCGTTTGCATGTTGCTTTAAGTCCATTTACTGAAACTCGTTCATTACATTCTACATAACACAACACTTGATTAATATAACTCACTTTCAGCCATTATCGGGGACACCATGTGCAATGGGCTCATTGTTCCATTGGTGAGACGTTTTATTAATAACTTTGCATATGTCCACATTTAGCACAGGACAGGGACATGTATTTTGCATGGGACCGACCCCTAGACCCAGATCCAATATTTTGAATACATTAGAGTGATTAAGAAACTACGATTTGAAAACACTAAGGCACAGTATTCCGTCCCGCCTTCTCTATCCCTCATACTTCAAATAAATGTTAAATTCACCATGCCACCAAAATCAAAATGTACTCTAGTGCCTCGAGTTGTTATTGTAGATTTGCAATCAGGTTTCTCCTCCTTTATCTCAGTATAAAATCTTTTGTTTTAATCAAAAAGGCATACAATCTTGGGGCAATCTCCCCGATGGAACTGTCTCGGTAAGAATAAAAGTAAGGGAAATTCCCGGTAAGTAATACCCGTGCTCCCGCCCCCAGTTGCCCTTTTGTAAAAGTGCAATGAGGAATGAAATCAACATATATACACGAGTGAAACGAGGAAATTATCATCTAAATAAGCCGTCGCGGGACACTAATTCCGCGGGACACTAACACGGTACATACAAGACATACCGTAAGGTACTATATTTTTATTAGGAACTGATGTTAATTTCAAGTACTATTGTCAACATTGCGAAGGTTCCAAAGACGTATGACTTTTCCTTTGCCATGCGTTTTGCACGTTTTATTCTATGTGGAAATGTCCAGAAATTTTGATGCGGGCATTTTTCTTTTTCGAATATTTCAATTTTTAGAATAACAACAATTACGAAATGAACGAAGAAGACAGAAAAGCGGTGCAATACCTTCGATCACAGGTGAGTAAAGTGTTCAAGTCGTTCAGCGTGCTTGCAAAACCACGTGTCATATCGCTTGAAAGAAATCAGTTGCATAACATTTTCTGCTTTTTAAAGGGTGTTTGATAGCCGATTATGCGTTGTGCATGCGATTTTCTTCCGTTGTTGCCTGCGTTCTTTTACTTCATACATATACACATACACCATTGAATTCACATCTTTCACCGCCAAATGAAATAAATTAATTAGAAATGTTTCAATCTTTAATTTCTTATTTTCAAGTTAGTTAGGGTGACTCATTATAGTCATTATCGTCCCTATCACATTACTACTAGTCCTACTCAATTCAAAATAATTATCATCCTTGATACTGAGGATTGATTTCAAACCAAATTAGTATCATCGCCTATTTTCATTAGAAAGCGTATGATTTTCTCTCTATGAATTATCCACTATAGGTGGAGTGATCTTCATTACAAGTAGATTTATTGCAATCTTCTTTATTTGATGCAATCGCAGTCAGTACTTTGAGCAACGGAGCAACAAACTGCTCATTTTCCAGATTTTCAAAAACATAAGCAAATGTCCTTTTACAATTGAAACCCTAAGCCTAAAAGTACTCTATTCAGGCAGCCGATTTGTTAACTGAGAAATACGACACAGATTTCAATCTTTTGCGATGGGTACAGGTGGGTGACAGAAATAGATATCCTTTGCATAATAATATACTTTTATTATAAAAAACCACGCAATGATGATGTAAGATATTCGGTCTGACAATTTGAAAAGCCAGTAGAAGTAGTTTTACACACCGGCGGCGGTACTCTATCCTTTTTTTTAGCTTTTTAGTAGAAGTAGGAAAATAAAATGCAATCCTTCATATGATATTTGTTAAAGGAGGGGATGCTCTCAAAATATACTTTAGTTGTAATATACTGTACTCCAGGGGTACGGTTGCGCGCTCGACGTCGCCCTTGAAAACCTCATACAACACTTGAAGTTCAGAAGGTATGCATTTTGTTGTTTCTTCTGAAAATGAGCATAGCTCTTATTGTTAGTCGTTTGTTTTTTATTGCTAAACTATACTATAGTCAGCCTCAGCTGATTTTCAAGTTCCAAACAGAATACTTAGATATTTTTACTGTGACATTGGTTTGCGATCACAAACATAAAATATACAGTCAACTGTTGGTGTCAACGTCCTCAGTTAGGCAAACCTTATAAGAACATTGATCGTCTTAGTGTTTGATATTGGATCGTTTATCACTTGACAAAGGTGCCTTCTTTGATTTCATAGAAGGCGAGCCTAATTTGACTGTAAATGAATGGTTGTGATGGTGAATAATTTAGATATTACGATCTCGATAACGCGGACAAGATTCCAGAACATGAAATACTTCACAAATATTTCCCGATTGGACTTGTCGGTTGGTTACTTTAAGTTTTATTTACTCCTTTGCCATCTTTTTTATTTTGGTATACAAACTCAAAATATTATCTTTGCTATTCGAAAGCAACATACATATTGACTGCTTGCCTCCAACTTGAAGGCTACGGTATTGATTCACGTGTAACTTTAGTATACGTCTAACTTGAAGACGTAAATCATACAACATGACCATGGGCACAAATTTAGTATTTTATTTAGGTGAGACCGGCGTGGGCAACACTCTGCTTGTGATAGAAAGTGCGGGCCGAATAGATCTGATGGGAATTCTCAAGTCCGTACAACTATCCGACTTCTTGATTCAAAGGTTAGATTTGAATATTCGGTGAATCTGTTTTCAACTGTTCAAGCGCTACTTATAATTCCGTTACCACATGGCAGCGTTAGGTTCTTATGACGACATGCATCCTTTATCTAGCTGCAGTACTAGTACTACATGACTAGGTTCTGCAGTGGTATTTTTTGCAAGCTCTATATAGATTGCTCACTTGGATGACAAGTTCTATTTTCATGCCTAAGCATGTTTAGTGATCCTGAGAAAAAAACGTCTTGAATATTCCTAATATCTCATCGGACTCACAATTCCCTTTTGTAAAGTACAATCTATTTCTATATTATGTATTTGCAATCTTTGTTCGTTCTTTGTATATTTCCAAACTAGCAGTGTGCATCCGTCTCACCTTCATGTGTTTATAAACCCTTATCATACCAAGATCATCGTATGTCTACTCGCTCCTTATAAAACAGAGATGGGAGAGAAAACAGAGGAGTAGTCCGTCTGAACTAGTTGCCATGTTTTTACTTTTGTCACTTTCGCGGGGTTTACATCACTCTCCATCTGTAGTATTTGCACATGTGATTGGCAGATCAAGGTCGAATGCATGTTCGAAATTTAAGCAATTTACAAGAAAAATTCAAAGATAACGGAACGGGGAAAGACTGTGTTTGTGTGAATCTGTTCGCCCAATGAAACAACTGGTCTCTTGAAGAAGAACTGCAGTTGCTTATTTAATGAGAGTGAGAGAGAAAGTAAAAAAGAGAGAAAGGGTGGATAGAGAGGGAGAAACAAATTCAGCCGAATAAATATGGAGAAGAGTGACGGAAAGAAAAGAGAGCCAAATACAGTAATTCAGGTAATAAGTGGATGATGTCTTATTTTTAGTGGTATTCTTGTGGGTGACATGTTGATAGTGCAAAATCTCCATAAATTAAAATATTCCAGGGCGCGCTTCCAAGAGAAAATGCTCGACAGTATGAACAAACTGGAGAGGAAGACCGGAAAACAGGTATCGAGATATTTATTACAATAAAAAGATAAAAGGGAAAGGTAAGGTTATACCTATCTTAAAAATGGAAGTAAGTTCCGTGTGGGAAGTAACTTCCGTGTGGGTCCTGTGCCTGAAATACACGGTCCGATTTGGTTTTCGGTGTCAGTTAGGTTAGGAACAACTATTGAGCACATTTTCCTCCGTAATCTCCGGAAGAACTTTTATTGGTCCATAGTAAGTAAACGCATTGTATTTCGATAATAAATGTTCAGGCGGCAGTGATCTATATTCTGGACCTGGAGGGACTCAAGTTCGATCCCGCCCTGCTGCAAGTGGTCACAGGTTGGTGATAGAAATGAGCAGTCAGCCTCATACTTGCAAGACATTCCATGACCAATTGATCATCTACCAATGATACAATCTAATCTGATATGTTATTCAGGTCCATACCGTATCCTCTGGGCTTCGGTCTACCTCAATTACCCTGAATGGATCGACCATATGCTAATTGTCAACGCTCCCTCATTCATGACTATCATTTGGAAGGTTGGTATTGTAGTGAATTACTATCCATCCATAGTGTTGGTAACATAACACAACGTTTATTACGAACAGAAAATGTCGCACACGTTTTGTCAAGGCAAGCTTTATCATGAGAATGTGTGCCCATATTATTACGGGAAGACTACTTGAAGAGCGAGGTTAGCCCAAGCCCTTTCATTCCTCAATAGTTGTTACAAACCATTCCCATCCTTCTAGGCAATTGGTCCCCTTCTCCCAGAAAGAACACGAAGTAAAGTGAAGATATTCGGAACGGACAAATGGAAGGAAGCGCTGCTTGAGGTACTGTACTTGTAAATATTTAGATTTTCCAGATGTTTATTCTGTTTGAAATATTTTAGCTTCTTGTGGTTTTATTATTAGAACATTTGGTTTAGTCATCCCCTTGTTCGGTTCTTGATACCGCGTTACTAACGCGATACTTTATGTATGTTGTGGCCTTCGCAGAAACATTCACAAACCTAGTTACAGTATTACCATAACTCATAAAAAGACTTATTGCGTTCAGCTGGCTCGTGATGACTGTGTCCCTTGTCATTGGGGTGGAACCATGTTCGACCGCAACGGAGACCCAATGTGCAGGTTCGCATTTGTAGTCTCTATACGTTGTAGTCTGCACTTTATATTCTATACTTTGTAGTCTTCACTTTATATTCTATACTAAAACTAGTTACAGTATTACCATAACTCATAAAAAGACTGTTATTCTAATTTTTTCCAGGGATCGTCTCAACATTCCCTTCGAACCAATTCCCCAGTCACTTTACTGGAAACCAGATGAGACTGCGCCTGCGGTTAAGGTTTGTAAAGAAACCTGTTCTCTATTTCCTACAATTATCTATGTCAACCTTCATGTCTTATAGTAGCTTTTCATTGAAGGTTAGTGACGAGTAGTCTGGTCCTTGTAAGGAGCAGTAAATACGCACAGAGCATCGGAGTGTCCGCTTTAGTCAAGTCATGACATTGAAAACGAATCGTATGGTTACAGATTTTAGCATGTGATTAAATTACGGTATGTTATCTTACGAATATAAGAAATCTTCTAGGACCTGACAGCAGTATGTATTCCGGCACGGAGAGCTAAAATCTTCACATACAAAGTGAATCATTCGCCAGAAGAACCACTCTACTTTATACTCAACAGGTGATTAGACAAATATCAATATCAATAATGGGAACCTAGAGGACTGCATATAATTGCCTCCACTAATTATTCATTTAATGAAACATTATGATTTTTCTCATGCCGTAATATCAACCGACAGAGAAAGACATCCAGTCCTTTATAGTTTATGTCTTTAGGTATTGTGATCGAACCTTCGGCCAGGGTATTTGGTACTCTCCAGATATGAGTCTTGCAAACGCAGCACTCGAAGAGCTGGATGAATGGTAAGTCATACTGTCATACTACATTTTTTATAGTATTGAGTTAGTAATTATTTGCTTCCTCTATGGGTTACCGCCGCCTGACTGAAGTTAACATACTTTAGCGTTCTATTTTTCCAGGTGTCCAGACTTTGACTACCCCGGAATGCCCACGGTCGACTTCTTGAAGATCAAAGTACCTGGACCCGGAATCTATAAACTTAAATTCAACAACAATCAGGTCCGTCTTTGCTTGTCTACGCATCTGAACTCCGCAGGCGGAAAATTGTTAGCGGTAAAATTTTTGGTGGGACGCGCTTTCCAACTTTCCACCAACTTTCGCCAGGAGACTGCGGCGCCGCACTCCGCCGAAAGTTATGGAAGTGGAAGACTACTATTGATCGAATTATTGTTTCAGGCCTGGTTCCGGTCCCTGACTCTCAATTTCCGCATGCGATTTGTGAATGAAAACGATGAGGACGTTGATTGGACGGAAGTTGCAACTGATGAGGAATGTTAGGATTAGGAGGAAATTTACATACAACACATACATTTCCCAGACTGTTCATAAATACTCGCTGACTGTTCTCCAGGGAAAAACCTGAATTGTGAACTTTCTTTTATTTCCAATGGCAATCAGAACATATTCTTGAGAAGTTTCCAAATTTCCCCCTTTCTTGCGTTTTACAAAATTCGTTTCAAGTACCTTGTGGAACTAACAAACTCTTATTTATAGAAACGTTATGCATCCTATGTTGAAAAGAAGATTTAACTTTAAAGGGACAGGCCCACCGATATAAACCTACGATTATTATTTGTTTATAATTCATAAAAAGGGTATTTATTATAATATATACAAACTAAATATTATTCAGATTCACCATGGGGAAGTTTTTCCTATGAGCTTTCCTTACAGAAGGTATCGTAGACAGGTTATTTGCATAGTCATTTTCATACACACCTTTGTCGGAAAGGGAAGTTAAGTCGTTTGCATATCCACATCAAAGGTGTGTATGCAAATGATTGTGCAAATGACCTGTCTACGGTACCTTCTGTAAGGAAAGCTCATAGGAAAAACTTCCCCATGGTGAATCTGAATAATATTTAGTTTGTATATATTATAATAAATACCCTTTTTATGAATTATAAACAAATAATAATCGTAGGTTTATATCGGTGGGCCTGTCCCTTTAACTTTTTAGACTTGAACATTGTTGTGATTTAAATATTGCTTTCTTATTTATGCAATCTTTTTTTGTACCTGCTTTTTTATTGATCGGTTTAGCATTTTTGTCAGAAAATACGAGTATAATCAGCACCGCACTCTATACCACAACAGTTACTTTTGCCTACTGTAGTTAGTGTCAGCATAGTTATCAATGACGTTCATGATGTGGATTGAGCTAATTTAATTGCACCGTTGTTTCTTATTCTTTACTTTAACTTTAAGTGTGATTGTGTAAATAAACATCTTTGCATTGTCGAGTTAGTGTAATTGATGTGCAGGTGTTCTATGCCTTTTTACTGAAAATACATGGGTATAGTTATAGACTTTGAGGTCACAGATACACAAATAAACCAACGCAATCACTACAATTACTATTTATTGATTATTCTAATTTCCTTCTGAATACGACTTCACCTCCCGTTTTCTTTCGGATGTTATTACGCTCCTTTCTTCTGTGTTTTTCGATAACAGTATTATGTGAGGGATGTTCGAATTCAAGGGAAGTCAATCGATCGTCAATGTCCGATACGGAGGACCCGATCTAAACGAATTGAAAATCGGAACGAAGTCAGAATCAGACTTTAGCTCTAACGATTTAAATTAAGACTATTTTACATTACGCTAATTAATCATAATCTACAAACTAGTTTCTTCTTTCGACATTGAATGATAGTTGGTTTGGTGGTGCGCTGAAGAAAATTGGCATACCGCATACAGGCGCCGTGAATAATTACAAATTACGTTTATAATGTTGCCCAAACAGCGCGGAAAAATACACGTCGGCGTGCACAAAATACACGTAAGTTCATTAGCCGAAAGCACGGCGCCTGTCCTGTATGCCAATTTTCTTCAGCGCACCACCAAACCAACTATCTTTCAATGTCGAAAGAAGAGACTAGTTTGTGCATTTTGTTGCAGGCATAGGTGAAGCCTCAAAGGCTTTAACTAAAAAATAAACGGAAGCAAAACTCTTTCTTACCCTTATCATTTGTGCATTAATTGTGCTCAACCGGTCCGATAGGCTTGCAATGTTATCGGTGACATACTGCATTCCATTACCAGTGTTGTTCGACGTGGGATTCACTGAAAGAATACGAAACACTGCCACTTACAATTAGTTTGCGCTAACTTCATGAATGTATAGTTACGCCATGACATCACTCATAAGGACAACGCTAAACTTTGACGGGGCACCGCGACGGTTTGGCGTTGGTGGGTGCGCGGCGAAGAAAAAAGATGTGCACGCTGCGAACCAAAGTTTTATCAGTGTAGTCACATCACTTTGGTGCGCCAGAGACTTCAAATAAAATGAGTTTGTATCAAACAATAATGGTGGTTTTCAGTCACTAATATATGTATTTAAAAACAACTAACCTTCACGCGATAAATCGAACTCGATTCTCAATCTATGGACATCTTGTTGAATCACTCGAACCAGGGAAGGTAGAAGGGAGAATTCTGAAGAAAAAAAAGTCTTTTCTAGATGTTCGGCGTCTGGCACATCACGGCATACACGATAAACGAAGATTTTTTTTAGAAAGATTAGCTTCGTGGAAATAAGTAATCCAAAAAATTTGTGCCTCATGCTGGAATCGAACCAGCGACCTTCTGTTTACTAGACAGACGCTCTGCCACTGAGCCAATGAGGCGCTGATAGTGGCTTTCCGTTAATTGGATAAAATTCACCGGCTGATCAAATATTTTTCGTTCAAATAGAAGCCAAAAGGCAGAAACCGCGCCATCACAGAAAACACCATACACTTCAAAAGTTGCGCTTCCTTTTTGAATTCTCTATGAAACTATGCAGAATCATATTTTCAAGGTACCTGAAGATATTTGATGTGTAAGTCTATCAATCCTGCAAGACTGTCTATATAACATATACATCTGAAGACACAGAGCGGCAGACAATAGAGTGACTATTAGGGGCAGACATGCAGGAAGTCCTCCGGGACGTCTTTTTGGAGAACATAAACGCCTGAAATTGAAGCGTTTTTAACTCGGTTTATGGCTTTTCAGGCAACAAACAGCCGTTTTGGGCAATTTTGAGGTCCCTTGAAATTTCAGAATAGCAAACACGACAGTGAACATCAACAAGCCGAGCGAAGTATTTCATTCGCAGGAACTCGAACAGCTAATCTAGCGGGCGCTACGGGGGCTCAACAGGTGCGCGCACCTGGTCTGAGGAACACTTACCGCGCCTCCTTCAAAAGGTGCGCCAACATGAATTGATCACATTTGCCGGCACTTGTGGCGCACCCCCCGCTCACACTAGATGGGATGAGCCGTCGCGCTGCGGCGGACCATCTCATTTTGTGCGCGGCGATGGCGCGCGTTTCATCAGTGTCCTTTCCTTACAGTCTCAACAAACTAAGGCTATTTCCAATCGCCTAGTATGAGTGAGTAGGTTATCTTCAGGTCACCTGCGTCAGTTAGTCTCAAAAATTCCAATATGTGGACCATCTGCATATCTTTCCCAGGGGTCCGATCTTCTAATGTATGAACCCCAAAACAAACCTAGATTTCTTCGTTTGTACGAGATTCAGATCCGGAACGTCGGAGTCGTCAGAATCACAGAGTAAAGAACCAGAAGAAATCATCTCACTCAGGAGACTAGCATTTTATTGTTTATTTATTTAGTTGTGACCTCTCCATTCAATAGGTATACAGGGCTGAAACAACTAGAATTGCTGCAACAATAGATCATGTATAGAAAAAGTGAAGAAGTGAGATGTACAACAACGTTCTGAAGGGAAAATGAGACTGACGATGAGAAAACGTTTTTGACGCATATGTAGGGGTTTGAAGTTTGAAGCACATAAGAGATCTAATAAGATCATCTTATAATAATAATAATAAAGAATTGGAGAAGAATTGGAGAAGAAGTGGAGAGTAGCGTAGAGCAAAGTTCTATACGAAAATTCCATTAGCTCCAAACGAGAAGAAAAAACGCGAATGAATTCGGAATGAAGATCGTTTACTCAGATTGTATACGGCCGAAGTAAATTGAAG
Organism: Pelodera strongyloides; assembly: GCA_036852015.1. Taxonomy (NCBI): domain Eukaryota; kingdom Metazoa; phylum Nematoda; class Chromadorea; order Rhabditida; family Rhabditidae; genus Pelodera; species Pelodera strongyloides. The sequence continues at coordinate 33,006 of JAANDG010000589.1, read as the reverse complement.
TTCAATTTACTCCTCGGAACCCTCGAAACTCTTTCTTTACCAATTTCGCTCTGCCTTTTCTATTACCACTTCTGCCAAAAGCAGATTCCGAGAGAGAAGAGAGGAAGAGAGAGAGAGAAGGAGCGAGAGAGAGAGAGAGAGAAGGAGCGAGAGAGAGAGAGAGAAAGAGAAGCAGCGATGTGAAACGTCTGGGTTTTGACAGGAAACTGACTTCGCTGACAGGAGTTTCTTGTGCAAGTCGGGTATCCCGAAAATAAATTTGCCTAGGGACAGATCTGTCATTTTTTAACATGTCCATAGAACCGGGGTTCCTTCAAATCTCAAATTAACAGATTGAGAAACTGATTTCAGGACATCGGAACGTGGGAAAATGTACTAGATGTACTAGTAGAAGTAAGGTACAAAAACGTCATCCTAATTTCGTGTGAGGGAAAAACGAATTAGAATAGACCTCGTCTTTTACCGTTTACCGGAAAACAACCCGAAATACTTAATTAGAGGTTGCAATTGGCACGCTCCAATTTGCGGATTTGATAATTATAGGTCTTCAGCAGGGCAGATCTTCACCAAGATTCGTTATAAATTCCTAGAAATTTGGTGGTTTCGAATACAAACCCGACCTCTATTTGACGTACTCTAATAAGGAAACTTGCAAGAGAGAGAGAGAGAGAGAGAGAGAGAGAGATAGAGAGAGATAGAGAGAGATATAGAAAGAGAGATAGAGAGAGAGATAGAGATAGAGATAGAGATAGAGATAGAGATAGAGAGAGCGAGAGAGAGAGAGAGAGAAGAGAGAGAGAGAGAGAGAGAGAGAGGTCCAAACCGATATTATGTTCATTTTGAGTAAAGGAATGCGGCCCATCGTGTCTTCAGAATGGGGAGCGTGGCTATAATTGGGCCAAATTTTATGGCCACCGATTAATGGGCACTGCGAGAGGAAAAAGTGCATGATTTATTCATCGTTCCGAATATTAACATAGAAAAATGGGCATAGAATATATGGAAGACCATCCTGGTGAAATTACCACAACTGTTGGGACTGGGACTTGTGAGTGAAAAACTGCAAAACGCGGTTTCTATCAATTTATATGACAAGAACATTTGAGTGCCTATCACTATTTACTGTATGGAAAGCGTGAAGCAGTGAAGTAATGATATTTTTACACTATTGCTCCTTCGTACTTTTTTAAATGCAATGATGATGTCCTTATACATTACAACCAGTTTTGTTTAAATGAGTTTGGGAATCCTTTGGTTTATTTTTTTTTACTTTTTTTGGCACAACCGCCCTAACAAGAAAAGAGATTTGTCAGAATCAAAAATGATCTTTATCTAGACATCGAGAACTTTGAAAGAAAGCACCACAAATATGAAAGGCCAAGGGAGAAAGTTACTTCTGTTGACGATGTTCAGAAGCAAAAGTCACTAAAGGAGAATGGCTGAGAAGACAAGGTCATGAATAGAAAAATGGGCACTTCTCTTTCTTCTTTCACCTCCCTTCTTCATAACTATCTTTACTCTCTCCTTCCTTCCCTCTCTCTCTCTTCTCTCTCTCCCTCCCTCTCTCTCTCTCTCTTTCTCTCTCTCTCTCTGAGCATAAGACGGATGAGTGTATATGAGCTAAGGAGAGGCAGTTAGGAATCACTGCGGAACGTCCAACTCAGGCACGCAGAAGATGAATAGCTGCCGAGTTCGGAATCAAGAGTAAACACCCGTCGAACCAAATTTGGAGCCAAAAATAGAATAGTTAGTACGCACCAGATTCCAGAAATGGTACGCATAACTTAAAGATATAAATATGTCTTCATTATATATATACCAGTCGGCTTCCGCCGCCTGAGGCGTCTTTCCAATATTCGCTGATGGTCGCTATGTTTCACTGGGCTATATCTATAAGTAGAAGCAACTCTTTCTGGCAAGAATAGTTTCCTGGGGATAGGTTTGCCCATTTTAGGACGTTGACTATATTCCTCCTAAATTGTCTGCAACTTGCTGGACTCTATAATATCGAAAAAATTCCAAATCCTAAAAAAAGGAATAAGCGCGTTGCTGATACGCAGTAATAGGTCGCTGGGCTATATAAGTTAGAAGCAAACATTTACACAAAGGAAGTGGTTTCAGTTTTGTTATTTTTCCTTTTGAAACCTACACTGACATCAAACACGGGGATAGAATTTAGTTTCGGTTGACTGTATACCTCCTAAATTGTGTGCTACTTGCTCTACTCTAGGATATCGAAAAAATTGCCAAAGCCTAAAAGCAGCTTATTAATATCGCGTGGCTGATACGCCGCAATGTTTCGCTAGGCTATATAAGTTAGGAGGAAACATTACTATGCAAAGAGCCTCCTGTCTCTCACTTTTCCTTTTGAAACCCATGGGTGAGAACTTATTAGTTTCTGTTGACTATATACCTCCTAAATTGTCTGCAACTTGCTGGACTCTGTAGTAATATCGAAAAAATTCCAAATCATAAAAAAAGGAATAAGTGCCTGGCTGATACGTCGAAATGTTTCGCTGGGCTATATAAGTTAGAAGCAAACATTCACAAAAGAAATGGTTTCAGTTTTGTTATTTTTCCTTTTGGAACCTACACCGATAACAAACACGGGGAGAGAACTTATTAGTTTCTGTTGACTGTTTTCCTCCTAAATTGCCTGCAACTTGCTCTACTCTAGGACATCGAAAAAATTGCCAAAGCCTAAAAGCAGCTTAATATCGCGTGGCTGATACGCCGCAATGTTTCGCTGGGCTATATAAGTTAGGAGGAAACATTCCTATGCAGTCTACAGTCTACAGTCTTCATTTTTCTTTTTGAAACCCATACCAATATTAAACACGGGTTAGAACTTAGATTCTGTTGACAATATTTATCCTAAATTGTCTGCAACTTGCTGGACTCTATAAAGCAGAAAAAATCCCAAATCCTAAAAAAATTCTCACAGATGTTTTCCTTAACTGTATTAAACTAAAGAATGTCGTAGAACGTTACAGGTGATACCGTGTATTATCCATAATATAGCAAAGACTACGCGAAATTAAGAAATTCTGTTGAATGTTCTTTCGTTCGACCGAAACATCGCTCATGATTGGACGCTCGTTTCATGGGAAATAAGGGAAATGTGCAGAGAATTACTCAATGCTTTGTTGCAAAATATGTCGACTAAATCTTTGTAAAATGAGTAAATGAAAAATTAGACTACGAAGTGATTACAAAAAAGTATTTCATAAAAAGTTGTCAAGGATTGTGATTTGGTAGTTCTTTGAGTTGTGAGTGTTCGTTGTTTCCTAAAATGAGCTGCGCGCCACCGCGCCCGAACGATACACCACACACATTCCGTATATGCAGCCTTTTTTGGACTATTATGAGGGGGGCGCTCGGGATGTGAGATGGCTCAGTGCGTAACGCACATCATCCAAACATACAATCAATCAAACAAACAAACAAACAAACAAAGCTCCCAACTTTATATAATAAGATAGTCACGGCGCAGATGCGGAATATGCAATGACCTCAACCAATGAAATAATTGAGTTATTATACATCTGCGTATGTTTGCATTTAAATGGATTACGAAGGCCAATTCTGAAATTCTGAACCAATGAAACGTTTGAAAGCGGAAATTCAGACATTGGAACCATATGATTCACGAAAATTAATACTACCGTAGTTATTAACGTAAAACAAATTCTGATTGTGGTTGCGGATGCGGACGGCATGTACGCGCATTTTAATATTGTAGCGTATTGTTTATGTATACATTTCCTAAAAAGACAAGCAAAATGTATGATTCCCTCCCCTCTCTAAACCAATTCGTTTCCTCATTGGCATCGTTCCCCCGTGGGCCCTAACAGTGAATGCACAAGAGTAATTATGCTAATTTTAGGCAGAAAGGAAGTAATTGGTTTCTACTTAACGAAAGCACAAAGTGAAGAAAGATTTAAGAAAATAGCACGTCATGAGTCATGACGACAATGCATGGGTCTAGTTACATCGAGCTACAGTAATCGACCCTCAAAATACTTGTTAGGATTGAACTTCTGAAAACCCGACTTCGACGTCCGTTTAGGACAGTAACGCAAAAGGTGATACATTATATGTATTTTCAAACAGTGTTGATATAAATGCTATTTAAGCGGATATAAATGCTTTCCCATGAAACGGCATTGCTTGTTTTTTATTTTCACAATCCAGAATTTTCTTGTTATTCAACCAAGAACAAATACACAACAACTTGATTAAAATGTTCTTTACTTAAACAATAAATGAACAACTTCATAATTTAACAACTCTTCTACAATCACTAATAAATTCTATAATCGCCTAAAATAGCCACCAGGTTTTCTTTGATCCCTTATTCGCATCTCTTTCCAAATCTCGCAGGAAGTTTTTGCAGTAACTGAAAGATCAAAATTACATTTTAAAGCGAAATGCTAGCCCCTTTGGAAAATTTGCATATGATAAGCAAATCCTATGTATCCTATGCTAATTTTGTACGATCGTCCGCGGCAATCGTACAAAATTAGCATAGGATACAAATTTGCAAATTTTCCAAAGGGGCTAGCATTTCGCTTTAATATCATTCCATTTTCACTCAATAATATTCTACCTCTCAAACTATTCTACATTTTCCCAAGTAAGTGGAAACTCATAGCAACCTCACGCAGAGGACCATACAAAACATTTTTGAGTCTTTTACAAGGGAATCTTGGAACTCATTACATTTTCAAGCACTGAGGCATTGCCAACAAATCTTAATCGATTAAAAATGTTAATCATTTTCATTCCTCATTCAACATCACTCACTTGTGCACTCTCTGATCGGCACTTCTACTCATTTGTACAGCTTTTCTGGCCCATTCCAATGCCTCCACTTTCCTGCCACAATGCCAGAGGGCCTCCGAATAGTTACAGTAGTAGCTGGAAAGGACAGCGGCGATAAAGAAAAAAAATACAGAACCTAATGAAAGTACGTCTTTCTGATAGGATCACAAAATATCTTATTATATTACTCTATCTGAGTCATCAGAAAAAACACTGAAACCGCGAACAACATGCTAAATTAAATTATGGTTGAAACATCTACGTTCTACCGCAATTAGCAAGATAGAATATTGTCATCTGACCATCTGAAACCTGAGGCCGTATTCACCAACACACAGGGAGCCCTCCATAGGCTCACGAGCGCTCTGAATCTCTTCTGCTCGCGCACTCTCCACGCACTATTTAGCTCCCTGGGGAGGCCCGGGAGGGCTCCCTGCGTGTTAGTGAATACGACCTCTGTACACAATCAGAGTGCACTCAGTTCACTGCTGCTCACCAGTTAGATAATAAAAGTAGACCTAATTAACTCAACTTACCCAGGAAGAAGATGTGCACATTCATTCACGTACAATATTCGGTCGATTCCAATTGCCAGATATTTAAGGGCAAGTTCGAAACTAAAATGAACTAATACAATCAACTATGGATTAAAGAGACATAAGAAGAGAAGTAATGCGGAGATTTACCAAAGAAGGATAAAACGCTACAAACTACATACCACACGCTACAACCATCAAAACAAAGATAAACGCTCACCGGTTCTTAATAATACAACACGCGCCAAAATTGTTGAGCAGGTTGACCGAATGGTAGTTGTTCGAGCCATATATCTGATAGGAGATCTGAATTAGAAAGCGACTGCGCAACTGAGAGATAAGATCACTTACTTACTCTTAAGAGTATGATTAAAATTTAACAGATCAAACATGTCCACATTGGTAATACATGATATAGTGAAGAGGAACCGCTTCAACATGTGAAAAGGAAGTATCGTAGCAAAGGAAAAATAAGAATCCAATGTTAGCAAAAAATTAGCATAATTACTCTTGTGCATTCACTGTTAGGGCCCACGGGGGAACGATGCCAATGAGGAAACGAATTGAAAAACAAACAAACAGCGAAAGCAAACCCCAAGGAAGGAAGGAAGTAAACATTATAATTAAACATATAAATGTATACCTTCAAAACTTCGTCCATGTACTCTTCGGCCTCGCGTAGGCGATCCTCTCCTTGATAAGTCACCTAAAATGCGAAATGCCTCGTATCTGAACTGGTTATTATGTTAGGTATCTCGTGTTTGTTCCCCTAATAGTGACCATTGGACTCTATGACACCCGGTTACGGTAGCCATCAGTCCTCGTAATGAAGTAATTGCATGAGCACATGAACATTAATTGAAAGATGTGAAAACACCAATGAGGTCGCTTAGGATCAAACCAGACAAATAAAAAGTAAATCCCTACCAAAAAGTGAGCATATGCCTCAAGGCACATTCCGAACAGGGCAATTGGATCGGTATAGGCTGCTCCGTGAGTGTCCACCAAATGTTTTTCCTCCACGAGGGCACCGTGAGCCACCGAAAACTTCTTCATGTGCTCGTCCATTATCTAAACAAAAGCACCTTGTAACATACACTTTAAACAAAAGCAAAAACATCACTTTAAGAAGAGATTGAGGCGTTACACTACAACACAGAAAACCTTCATTCACATGTAAAAATAAATACGGATTCACACATTATTTACAAGAATGACAGAGAAAGAGAACTAGACGATAGAGAGAGACAAAAAAAAGTGAAAAAAAAGTTATACCTAGAGCAATATTAGCAACATAAAATAAATATAAGGGAAGGATACCGAGGGCGTTGAAACAAAAGATGAAAAACAAAAACCCACTTGCATTTGTTTCCTCACACAATGCTTATAACCCGACTCGGCATTCTCAACAAGTCCCCTCTGGGCAAAAATATCGGCCAATTTTAATGAAACACCAATGAATTGTGGGTCCGAATCCCTTTTCTTGTGCAGAGAAACAAGTCTAAAATACAAGAAGGCAAGAATGAATATTAAATATTTTTCTCGTCAACTAATTGTCTAATGTTTCTCGCACACCATATCACGCACGCGCAACTTCTTCTTAGTTAAAACATTTTTCGCAATCAGACTGTCTAAAAATACTCTGTTCACTGAGTTCACTCTTTCCCAGGAAACGCAACCTTATAAAATAGTCAAACACATTAATAAAACAGTTAAACCCATTACCTGTTGACAACCAATTTGAAACATTCCTCAGCTTTCTCGAGGTCTCCCTGTTGGAAATAAGTGTTGGCGAGTTCATCAAGAACTCGAGTGATCGGCAGTTCCTCACCACGCTCCTCAACAACAAATAGAAGTTAGTATAGATAAATAACGATTCTGAACTATCAAACAAAAAATGAATTCCTACAAAGAAACAAAACACATCAATAAAGTAGACAAGGAAAATCCTAACAGACCCGACCCGTAAAATGTATATACAAGTTAAAATAAGCGTGTTCACTTGAAATTGACAAATAAATCAAAGAAACAACCTCATACAGTATTTAGAAAAGAAAGCGCGAACATACATGACAATGACAGACTCAAATCAAAGAACTAGAACACTCACCTTGACCTCCTCCAATGCCAGTTCGAGTTGTTGTATTGCACTGTCAAAACGGCCATATTTCCGATCCAACCATGACTGAAAAAAATAGTTCCATGTTAAAAACGAACAAAAATCAACCGTTTACTGTTCAACAGTTCAACTAAACTGAACTACAGATAAACGGCGCACATGGAATCATGCGGCGCACTAGAACAAACGATAAGAAACACAAAAAATGTGAATATTCCAAATCATACCTGTTTTATCTTTTCCTTCACCGGGTCCTTGTCCAATTGTATACGTTCAACACCAAAAAAGTCCTTAATTGTCACAAGCCAGGAGAGACCCAGCAATGGAGCGCCCATCTAGAACACAAGTATATAAAATTTAAAACAGAACATGAGAGCAGGGGTACAGGTTGGTGCGTGAAAACACGCACCAACCACCTCCGGATTGGTTTTGACCACCTCCGGAAGCAATTCCAAATTATTAAACCCCAAACTATGTTAGCGCTATCGCGCTAACAAAGGATATATTTGATTGAAACATGGTGTTTTATTCAAACGGTACATCACTAAGCTAAAGAAACCACCTCCAAAGCCTCCAACCACCCCCATTTACGCAGGGAATTTATACCCTGCATGAGAGCAATAATTTACAAAATAGTTCAGTAAAGGCAGAACTCATTTAATAAAATACTATCTTACAATAAACAAATAAACCATAATACCATGACAAACTCTACCTTAGGCACTCACGAGTCACGAAATGCATTGACTGTGAGTTCACGTGTGCAACAGATGACGAAGACAACGCAAACTATAATAATACTCGGATCGCTATATACCAAGAGGAATAACAACTTGGTAAATGCATACCACAATTACAACTTACTCCTGCAGCGTACTTCCATCTTCCCTCATTGGTATGACGCTCCCCATTTGAATCACCAGAATCCTCACGATGCGAATTCTTGGCACGTCTACCTACAAAGTTACTTTGAAATGAAAGTATATTTAGAAAAAAACAATGGTGATATGCTCCAAAAAATAACCGAAAGATGTTACAAATGTAAAAAAAAACTAAACTAAAGAAAACTTACCAAAAGTGACAAGCGGAGGTGTAGCTGATGCTGTTGATGGTTGATTGACACTGGATAGTCTGCTGCTGAGAGACAGCAGACGGCGAGTGAGCATAGACTGGAATGGAATAGAGTATAGAAGTAATACATACAGTAATACTTACAACCGCAAAAACATAAAACTCAATCCGAAACAACAACGAAAACATCAAAAGCGTATAAAGTTAAAATAAATATATCGAACAGTGATAAAACAGTGATTTGAAAGTAACGCAGCAAGAAGAAGTGATAAAAAAAGTATTATTATTGATCCGGTTTGGCCACGTCCAATATAATTACATACCGAATATCGAATCAAGTAATAAATAAAAGAAAAACGGCACTTATAATCATACCCTAATGCTTAAACAGGAAGCAAACAAACCTAATGCCTTAGGCATACATAATAACTTTTTGAAAACCTATCTATATCGTAATGTTTACTGCACGGCACGGCGCACAATTCTACCGTATGCCGGACATTCTAGAGTCAGACTATCACAATAAAATTCTTATTTACAAGTTATATTATTTATAAATATCTTCTACAAAAGTCTAACACTAAAACTAGCGCCTACGAGTCACGTAAGTGTAATAACTAGTCCATTTTAACAGCAAAACTACTCCCACAACTACACCCTTTCTCAGCGACTGGGTTATTCACTATCCTGAATGAAGCTTTCATCAAATCCTCCACATAGTCCAACGTGGCTCCTTTCAAATATCCCAGAGAGATCTTAAATAATTGAAGTAAAATGTAAAAAGAGGAAAGAGGAACTGAACTTACTGAACTAAACGAAGTAGAGTGGGATTAACGACAACCCCTAGAATAACAACTGTGCGAAAGATTCCTTATTTACGCTTCCGCTTCTACTCATGCTAATATTCTCCATGTATGTCACCACACAACAAACTACTCAATTATAAGCCCAAAAACGGTCAGCCGAAATTCATGTATAACAACTGCAAAGTTGTATAAGAAATGGTTGTTTTCATAGCACAAAGTACAAAGCACAAGGTCAAAAAACAACTATAAATAATTCCTAATTTCTTCCAACAAATAAATAAATGAAATAGATACAAAAATTTTGTTTAGAAACTCATTCACAAAGCTAAAAACAAGAATCAGAAAGAGAGCCAACCTGATCAACAACCACTGAAACATTGTCCTTTTCTCGCATCAAATCATCCGCATTTATCTTTTTGTCCAATTTAATTTTATATTCGAATCCGGAACAACCACCGCCTTCCACCTAGAAATAAACAATGGATAGACGATAGAGCACCAAAAACTATAAATGAAGAAAGCAATACAATACACCAAAGATGCATGCGAAGCAGGCACAACAATAGGCAAACGTTCTGTATATAATAAACAAAAAGGAAAGGCAAATCCATTGGTCACCGTATCGTAACTTTAAATTAATAAGCCCCATACAGAGGCGAGGTGTAGCAAGCCATGGTAATTGATAGTAGTAAAATAAGATCTACCTCAACTCTCAGGAATTCTCCATTCTCGATTATATCCTTCAATCGTTCGAACGCCTTGTCAGTGACCTATAAATAAACGAAACATTTTGATGCTAACACGGGAAAAATTCTATAAATAACACAATTCATATAAAGTATACTGCATCAATCAAAACAGGTCAAGAAGGGCTAATCAATTTCTGTACAAATGCAGTTAACTCGTCACCTAAACCCCTTTAAGCGAAATACCAGCCGGTTTTTGAAACGCATCGTGGACAACCGAATTCTTACGTATTTATGCCAATTTCTCGAATTTAGCTAGATTTTTTATTATAATTTACTGTCGTTTGCATATGCTGCACTGCTGCACAAATCAGGTGTACTCGACGTGCTTCAAAAACCGACCGGTATTTCGCGTTAATAATGTAGGAAAAAAACCAAAACTATGTTTGAGCTCCGCGCTGGAAACCAAAGACGAATTATACAATACAATACTCAAAGAACAAACCTTTAAATCCTCCTCCGGAAGTACACTGACATCTAACTTTCTTGAGGTCGACAGAAACCGTCTCGCTGTATGGGCTACCGTTGGTGAACCGCTACATCCGGCAATATGTGAACAATGTCCAAATGAAGGTGTGTGCTCGGTGTGCGGATGTACCAAAACATTAGATACTATCCGAGCACAACATCTAGATGCCAAACGGACAGACAGTACGGACATACACCCGAGAATCTAAAAACATGCCAAATTTAGATAGAGATAAATAGACTATTTCAGATAGCAAGAATATGAATAGTCCGGGTTCATCGGTTCATGGACTCGGCACATAAAAGATAATAAAGTAAAAGGTACACTAGCCGCTTGAAACGGACACATAATGAAAAAGAGAAAACAAACGACGGAGAAAATGCGAAGCTTTATTCGATTGTTAGTACCGTATATATGCAAAAGTTACAAAATGTAGCACCATAAATCAAGGTAAAATTTGACTTAAACTTAAACTAAAATGCAAAATGAAAATGGCCATAATCATAATTTGTTCGTCAACAATAATAATCAATTGTTCACACTGACACTGTAATACACAGTTTTTAAAATATACATATGCACAGATATAAAACCAAAAGCGTATATTACAGACGAAGATGACTGGAATATGAAAGGCTACGACAGGACACTGTTGGGTCTAGTCTAATATCTAGCTGCGCAACATGAGATGCTGGAACAAAGTATTCTTAAAGCAGTGTCGTCTTTTGTAGCAATCCAGGGAAATGCCAATTTCAAAAGTTTCAAATGAATGAGACTTTGCTCTCGTTGTCAAAAACATTAACAAGAAAATAAAAAGGCAGTGATCAGTGATTCTATGAGTCTGAGTCGTATTGAGATTTGTGTGAGAAGCTATACATAAATTAAAGGAAAGAGAGATAGAGAGGGGTGTTAGGTTGGACTATTTCATAAGGATTATATCCTGCAAGATGAGTGGGCTAACTAATAACAAGAACTTTCTTTCGAAAATTTTTTCACAATTATTATTAAAGTTGTTTAAAACAAAACAGTTGCGGTGGTACAAAAGCGAGGAGCAATCAGTTAAATCAGGTAAATGTAAATATAAAACTTTCAAAAACCAACAAATCGTTTAAAGCTAAAGCTAAAGTGATCAGTCGAAATGAAGAGCAGTAGTGTCTTGATAATTTGCCAATTAGCATATTTAAGTATATGATAATAAATGTCAGCCTAACTAACAGAAGCAAACATAATAATCTTATCTGCGCGGGGGTGGCGTGGGAGATTGTTGTCCCTTTCTTCTCTGTCTCTCGAAACGTCGTTCCATCTCATCAAGAACGCGTGGTGTATATCTGAAAACACACACTAACTTTGTGATATTATGACCAACAACAACAACAATCAAGCTATTGGCCAAAAAAATCATTGACTAACTCTAACTCATCGAATCGATACAGATTAAACTTAAACAACATAAGCAAGCACAAACACAACTGCACAAGCTGACATGTAGCCAACAAGCATTCTTAAACAAAAGAAGAATGAAAGAAAAAAAATGCAATCGAACATACGTGAAGTACAAAGTTCTTTAACCTTAAAGCCGGATTGTACCTAGTTTGGGAAATTTGCATATGATACGCATATCCTATGTATCCTACGCAAGCATGGTGCCCGTCCGGTACGTATCCGGTACCAAATTTACACAGGATAAGGATATGCCTACGCCCATCATATGCAAATTTGCCAAATAATGCCAAAGCACAAAGCAGGTACAATGTACAATACTGATTTAATCTTCAGATGAATATAACAGTTATTATATTAATACCAACCTGACGACCAGTTTCACCGTTCCCAAGGCCGACTTCAGAAGGTCGACGGCTCTTTCGTGACATTCGGTCTCAACGTTCTAAATACTTCGGATTCCAATCAAATAATTGTTCTAAGTCCAAGCAATGGTATTGGTGGGATACAAAACACATCAAGTGAATAACCTTGTGTTTCAGCTTATGGTAAAAACATCATGATCCCAATTATCGCGCGCCTAGCCCTTTTTGGTTCTTCGCCGGGGGTTTCCCAGACCTCGGAGCACTTAGCAATTAATAGCACAAAAACTACTGAACCAAAACATTTGATTTTTTTTTGAGAACTAATTAGCCAACTCTCCTCTACCAACATGCATAATCACAATTAGGATTATATCGGAACACTGTCCGTAATCGAAATATAACACCGATTAATTATTGGCATTAAAAACACAGGAGCTACCATTAACCAATGATATCAAATGAATACAAAAATGAGTGTTCTCATATCTCAAAATTATAACGGCCTTTTTTCGCATAGCATGCTTACCCTTACCGAGAACAAACAACAAACCGTATGAGGGCAGCATGATAATAAGAAGGATTCGGAAACGATAGATCACTGATCACTCACCACTCCATTCACTGCTATCAGCTGATCTCCTCGCTTGAGTCCTCCGTGTCTGTCGGCCACACCGCCGGGAATGATTCTGAAAAGAAACACGTTTATATAAACTTTATTTGTTAATACTAAAAGTTTTTAATACACAACGAGGTTAGATTCTGGAGAAAATTAACATATGAGTGGAATAAATGAGTGCATGTTTTAAAGGAAAAAAATGTGTGCTAATGTTTGAAAGTAGGTTTGGGTAAATTTGGGTTATATTAATTGTTTCGCTAATACGTAATTTCAAGTGATCTAGTGATCTTCAAAATTTCAAAAACACTAACTAACTTGAACAACCATAAATACTGTGTTAAAAAGTAACCTGGAAATGTAAATGGGTGAATTCTGTTCCTTTCCTCCCATAACATTGAATCCGAGTCCCTGGTCCGTCTTCGGTAATTCTACTATTCGTGGATGGGCGTGGCCTTCGGCAGCAGCGAATGCAGCGACGGTAGCTTTGGCAGTTGCAGAAGCACGTACCTGTGGAAAGAAAGGCATTAAATAGTACTGACGGTCTTCTGTAACGAATAATGCCCTCCCATTATTATACCCTCCAGTCATGGAACGGCAAGCGCACAACGTCACAGAATAAGATAAGAATAACCAGAATAAAAGAAGCAAGTCCAGCCATGGTATAAATCCCGTGCGTAAATGGAGGTGGTTTCTTTAGTCTTGTGATAGATCGTTTAATAAACGCCGTTTCGGTCAAATATATTAATTTGGAATTGCTTCCGGAGGTGGTCAAAACCAATCCATAGCCGGTTCGCGCGCGTTTTCACGCACCAACCTGTATGGCCTCGATCAAAAAAAAAATCACCAACCTCAGACGGTCCTTCAATGTCGACTGTCTCATACACATGCTCGTACACTTCCCGAACAGCTGAGAACAGGTCCGATTGTAAAACTTTCTGAAGTTGAGCTAACTTTGGCGTCGTCACTTCTCCTGTACGTTGAACGTGCTCAATCAATTCCAATATTCGGTGGACATCTAAACAAAATAAATAAATGTTTCACTGAACAACCAAGCCACTGGCCAGTTGCTGATAAAGCAGATATGTGTTAATTTGGTAAACCCCGTGCGTACAATCGTAAATCGTACTCTTGGAATATCTGAGTAACCGCTGACGAATAACAGTTAGAAGTTAAAGAAGAAACCGCGACCATAAAGAAAACAACCTTGAACCGTACAATGAATGCGAATTCAATTCAATACGGAAACCAACCTCTTTCTAAATTTAGGTTCTCGAGCACCGGATTCTCCATTTCATAAGTGATAGAGAAAATTAGTTGTCACGCAGATCACGCAGAAACTGAAATACATAGAATGCATGAAAACTCACTTAGGAGGCGACAACCGATGAACGAACAAGAAAGAGAACGAAAACGAATAAAAACAATACAACAATATAGATATTTTTACGGGACGGGAAAGCCGATCACTAGTTGCGCATAAAAAAACGCTGAATACAGAATAAATTTTTTATGATCCTAATAACAATAACAAAAAAGAAGAATGTACAACGAAACAATAATTCTAATTCTCGGAGTAAAGGCAAAACCCATGTCTTTATATTTCCTAAACACTACTCTATCTAGTAGGCTTTCCCGGTATAGATAAAAAAAAATCAACAATTTACAAACGTGCGAGAAGCTGTTTCCCATTCCCACTGATGGGAAAACTTAAACTATCCTACATTAGACCTTTTTGACAAGATTAAATTTCTGGGACATTGGCTGAGGTACAACATTAAAAGTAAGTTTATAAATGGGGACGTCTTTCCGGTGTTCGTAAACAGACATCTCGGGCTGTGACCAGTCAGGATCAACGAGTTCGCGAGAAATACGTACTGTGCCATCACACATTGCAGTCAAAACCTTTTCGCCCCGTTCGTTAACATATGAAACCTAAATATGTTGGGGTGAAAAGATAACAGTATTTTTAAACAAGGTTATTGTTTAGAAAAAGCAAGAAACGATGTTATATGTAATAGACCGGATGTACCCTGTGAACACCCAACACCATGTATGCGTAGGCGGCACTTCCCATAGGCGGCGCACGTCACCATTCAAACAATCCCAGAAACAGCGCCCCCTCCCTTCACATTTTTACTTACATTTAACCCAACACGATGTATGCGC
Source organism: Pelodera strongyloides (assembly GCA_036852015.1). Lineage (NCBI taxonomy): Eukaryota > Metazoa > Nematoda > Chromadorea > Rhabditida > Rhabditidae > Pelodera > Pelodera strongyloides. The sequence continues at coordinate 17,848 of JAANDG010000589.1, read as the reverse complement.
ACTTTCTATAGGCGGCGCACGTCACCATTCAAACAATCCCAGAAACAGTGCCCCCTCCCTTCACAATTTTTTACTTACATTTAACCCCGGATGGTAGTTGAATGATCCCTGGCAGAGAAGAATGTCGTCCTTTCTTACAGATTCACCGTCAGTTCGATACACACCTCTGAATTAAGACTTCATGTAATCAGAAGATGTTGGACTGAGAAGCGTGAGTTTTTATTGTATGGCAAGAAAACATGTCATGGAACCAAACCTGAACGGAAGATTCCTGGGAGGCCTGAGCAAGGACCGAGACTGTTGGCTGAAGCACGGAATTACTCTCAACATCCTTGACGTAAGCGACATACTGAAAGTCGTGGTGAAGTTTAATTCGAAGTAAAAAAACGCAGATACGGAACTACGAAATAATATAAATGATGCGAAAGAAGACAATCGAGATGAGCGAGCTGCCGCATGCAGAAAAAATTCCACGTAATACACCTTTCAACACTGGATCATTAAATACAGTACTATAATTCGTTTTGGAAATTAGGCTATATACTACAATTTAAAAATGCAAGTTGCATGCACCTCATAATTGAAATTTTTTTAATTTCTTTCTTTTATTATTTATTTACCAGCCGTTCGAAGAGCCCTACGGGCTCTTCTCCGACTGGAGGAATCGGCCTTCGGCCGATTGTTTCCCTATTTAAAAAAAAGAATTGCTACAATTTAAAAAGTTAACTCTCGTCTCTTTCTCTTCCGTGCCACTTACATTCACACGTCTCTGCTTGTGGAAACGTATAATAATCAGTTTGGATCTCCACTCGACTAATGCTACCATGCAAATTTGCCATTGACGGTGCTTATGTAGAGCAGATTGCTACCCCTATGATAAGCTAGCATAGCTCAACCGGTAGAGCGTTGGACTGTGAATCGAGAGGTTGTGTGCTGCTGTGGGTTCGGATCTCGCCAGCGACAAAGATTTTGTATGCTCTTTCGATCGAAGAATTTTCTTTATGAAGGGATTTCGTTGTGCACATAAAAACAAACCCGTGACAAACTCTTCTCCTTTATATAATAAGATTAATTATATATATAATAGTAATGATCACATTTCATATAACTGTTTTCTTCTAGTCCAACTCTGTTATTAAAGGTGTGCCAAACGATTGCAGCTATTATCCAACTATTTTGTTAATTTATGTTATTACATCAGTTATTCTCTAATATCTCTAACATGAGTGTTGTTGTTCTAGGTTGATGCTAAAATGAAGGTCGTTACGCGATGGTCGTTGACTGGCATATGTCTGTTGACCACAATAACGGTGTATGTTGTGTTCAAGAATGGGAAGACCAGTTCGCAACCAGATATTTTCATCGAACCTCCACTTCCGCGTGAAAGCCAAACTTTCACACCCTTAGATGGGTAAATATTTTTCCTTTTCCGGTTTGTCGTTTAAACATACCAATAGCCAAATATGCTGAATGTTCTGAATAGTCATAACTACAAAATGATGATCTTTCTGTTCCAGCATTTATTCTCCGAATCCAGTGTCAATTCCCAGTTTGCTTAAAAATTATTATTTTGAATATTTCAGCCCCCTTATCCAGGTGTTTTTGAACCCTACAACCTACAATATTTCCACATACAACGCATGTCGAGCGAACTCAATATGCTCTCCGCCCACTCACATATGCTTCTTGTGTGCCTCTACAACACTGTGTTTATCTTTCATATTTTACATTACAGTCCTTCATCGTGCTCCTTTTCATCGTGTTTCAACATTTCACGATGTGTACGGTCTCAGAAGGTGTATGTTTACAATGTTTCGGAAAACACTTCACTGTCTCCGATATATGGCAAAGTTCTCAAGGTACACCTTCGGACTCTTGTTTGCGAGTGGGGTCATTGAGTAGTAAAATATCCGAGGAAATGGTAATATTGTAGCGGGCAATGACCGCTACAGTATTACCATTTATTTTACTGCTCTGTTGTCTTGCATAGTTTAAGTCGTAGTCGATTGAAATAGCCGTGCTTATTATTGAATTATCTAGGAGTGTTTCGTTCGTTTTCGTGGATATTATAATTTTGTTTCTTTTCTAGAGCATCCGTGAAAGTTCGCTCTACACGACTGATCCCAATGACGCTTGTATCTTTGTCTTGTCGCTTGACACAATAGATAGAGATCGGAGAAGTTTTGTTTTAGTGTTAAGCATTTGGCACAGCATGTAATTTGTTAAAGGAATTAAGGGTTATAGGGTTATATGCCGTTCTGCTGTAACCGGTAACTTACGGATATTTTGACGACATTTTCCTGCTATGTTTTTACATTACTTTTAATTCTATTTATATATTCAGTTGTCACTTTCATGATTTTAGCGAATACTTCGTTCAAGACATGCCCAAGCATCTGGAGCAGCTACCAAGTGATCTGTGGAGTGGCGGATTGAATCATTTAATAATCAATCTGTACCATGGAACATTTCCCGATTATGCAGATCACGATTTGGCCTTTGATTCCGGACTGGCAATGGTTGCGCGCGCTTCGGCCAGTGAAAATGTACGTGGTGTAATTAGGCGCTAAACTTTCATGGGTGATATATTCTTACTCTTTTTAGGATTATATAAACTGAGCTTTAATACGGTACATAGTTGGCTGAACAGATTAGTTTTCTTTCATCTGAGCGTCGATCTACTACATATCTGGTAGTTATTAAGTGTTTCTAATGGGATGTTGTATTTCAGAGTTTCCGTCGAGGTTTCGACCTTTCGTTTCCTCTCTTCCACAAAGAACTTCCACTAAGGAGTTCTGATTCTGAACAGGTAGTGTACTTATTATGTATTATACTACATGTATCTCATTAGGTACATATGTACGTACATCCTTACATCTACTCTTTAACTCCAGCCAAACATCTTAACTTAGGGAATGTCAAATGTGAATGCTCAACGACAGTATCTCGTGTCGTTTAAAGGGAAGCGGTATGTCTACGGTATTGGATCAGAGACGCGGGATTCTCTACACCATTTGCATGATCCGACAAGCATACGTTAGTTGAATACCTTCTATTTCCAAACACCATTTTTAACCCCGAGGACATCTAAAATCACACCAATTATGTTCCAAATAATATGTTTTTCTTTTTCAGCGATGGTCACAACATGTCGTCACAATAGCGATTGGAAGAACTATCAAGACGAGCGTTGTGATTTGGATAACAGTGAATACGATAAGTAAGCCATTTGCCTTTCCTTCCTAATGTAGTTCCCACAATTCATATACAGTTGCAAGGCAGGTATAAGTGCAAGGCAATCGAATCTCGGGTTGTCCAACTTCTTAGGTTACGGTGTGTTTTAGACTCATTAGTATTCATTATTCACGAATGCTCTATGCACTTGTTCAGATGGAACTACGCTGAGCTAATGGCTAATTCAACATTCTGTTTGACGCCACGTGGCAGGAGACTTGGATCATTCAGGTAGACTGGTAGACACATGTTTATAACTTTCATTTATTCTTCTCAATGTGAGTGATGTTTTATCTCTCGCCTTGGTTTTATCTTATCGTTTAAGAATGCTTCTTCGCTTCTTGTATAAGTTGCTCGTCAAGTGCATAAAGCCGTGAAGGCTCATTGCGTCAGAGAGTTCAGCCATTGTTGATGCCTTTTTGATGAGGCTGAGAATTGTGTGAGGTAGATCGTAACTGACTAAAAGTGAAATGCATTGATTTTGTTTGTAGATTTCTCGAATCGTTGTCCACTGGCTGTATCCCAGTGGTCTTGTCCGATGGCTGGGTGCTTCCTTTCTCTGAGATCATTGATTGGAATTTGGCTGCGATCCGTATTTCAGAGGAAAATGTTCTACAGGTGTTCATTTTATTTGGATTCTGGATATGCCTTTGAATATGTTCATGCTTATTGGAATGCGAATTCTAGAGGAAAGGCATTGCAATCGCGCGTTTATGTTAGTGGCCAGCACTCATTGTTTGTTTATGAATTTTTTTTGTAACGCATCGTGGAAACTGAATTCTTGCGTATTCATGCTAATTTTCTCGAATTTAGCGCGATTTTTTATTCTAATTTATGTTCATTTGCATATGCCGTATAAGAATGCTGGTGTCCACAATGCGTTTCGGAATTCGGAAACCGACCAGTATTTCGCTTTAATAAGGTGTAGTTTGATTGTTCAGACCCCGGATATCCTCTATTCCATCCCCAGCACGCGTATCAGCCGAATGCGAGCGATGTGTAGGAATATCTATGATCGCTACTTTTCAAGTGTGGAGAAAATCACATTAACTTCACTGAATGTGTGCTCTTTGTTTCATTCCTTTTATATATATGTTTATATAATTGTAGTCGACTTAGCATAGGAGGACACAGTTCGACGAGATATTTGTTAATTGTTAATTATCGAGTTCTTTATTTCAGATTGTTCTATCTCGATTGTCACAGCGAAGAATGCTTGACATGCCCTCACTTTACCAACTAAATGACCATGTTTCGGCGGTAGTGATCAGCTCACCGCATGCCTCCACCAAACTACAGCGCATCATACAAATGCTAAGCAACATCGACGGTGTTTCTGAGGTACTGTACTTGTTTTGCCATACTTACACTTACTTTCACAATTCTTTACATTGACAACAGACATGTTTATGTTGCATTCCGTAGTGTACCAGGTCGGACATAAAAAATATGTCGAGAAACATTGGATCTTACCACCCTGTCTCATGTTCCAAATTTGCACGTGGCTTTAGGAATATTTACCTTGTATTTAGTCGGGTTTGTTAAACCTTTACCTTTTCCTAACGTTAATGTTTTTTGCTTGTCTATTCTGCGCTTATAAGTATCAATCTTGAGTCATTTCGTTTTCTGTGAATCCGTTATACGTTAGTTTGTTTCAACCATTGTCTTGTTATTTAGGTGCACGTTTTATGGAACAGTGAACGTGGCGGAGCACCCATCGGAGCCGATTTTGGCGTCAACTTTCCTGTTTATTTCGAACAGTATGATACTGTACGTTAACGTATTATTTTCGAATTTACAGTCTATTTCAATATGAATTGTCGTACATTGTCGCGTATGATTTATGATATTTTGTGATTCCGTTATCGGCGGTCTACGAAAGGTAGTATGGTATTTGCCTCTACTGAAGACAAGCAGGCTATCTGAGTAATCCAGTTCATACTTCAGTGGTTTGTATGATAATAGTGATTCGTTTGCAGGGTTCCTTGCCACTCTCCCTTCTAAAGATCTCTTCTCCATCTGTTCTGGTCATTGATGAACGGGTGTCATTTTCAATACAGGATGTGAAGCAGGTGCTCAGCACTCATAAATTGCACCCGGAGAAGATCGTCGCACTGCACACGATGGAATACGAGGTGTGTTTGCACTACAGTAATATCTATTCACTGAGTGTATTTAGATTTTGAAAACCTTTCCGTTACCCGACTTTTGCCATTATCTCACACTAGCATCATAACTCTCGCTTTTCTTTTCAGCATGCCTCATCACCATCAGAATTATCTCCAGGACGTTTGGTTTCTATGGCGTTTCCATCGGTGGCCGTATTTAATAGGTTAGTTCTTGTAAAAAAAATGGGAACAGTGAGTGTTTTTGCGTCGTGAAAACTGAAAACCCATCGGAGAATGGGCTCGTTTCAGCTGTGATACCTATTATGTTTCACTTGATGTACAAAGTTGTTTGTGGTGCCTTCTTGTTTGATTGATGTTGAAATGAGCATGAAAATGTATTTATAGTGGTTTCCTACCAACGACTCTTGGTTGTGATTGGTTGACGGTACAACTTCACTCAAGTTTGTACTCCGGCAGCCCTCCTTTGAGGATTGGAATGAGAGCCAATGAGAAGTGGATGCGCGAACATATGGAGGAAATGTACGCTTGCATGGATAAGGTTGGGAGTTCAAGGTTCTTCTTATGTGTATAGTATTTTTGAGCGTTTTGTTTTCTTCCAATTATGTGCAGGTCAGAAGTCAGAAGTCAGAATATACATTTAGTATTGTGTTTCTTTACGTAATTGATGTAAGATACAGCCAACTTACTGCCTACGATATTCCCTGTTGTTCACGCGTGTTTCTTTTTTAAATGTTGACATTTGTAGATGATCGCTGATTGGCCATGGGGACTCCAACTTCTGCCTTCGGATTGGCGACTTTTATCAGCGTAGAAGGCTCTAGGTCCTAGGTACAATAGCTTCCCATTCGGTGTGACCCGTGTTCCTTCTATGGAACTTCAACCATTGATAGATCAGAGGTGGATTAGAGGGACCATATGAATATCACCTATTCAATCTTCAAGCAAGGCAAGGTATCTACATTACAACGGATTTTAATAGTTTAGGATCGTTCCTTGGGTTTTTAAGGATTTGAGGTCAGTTATTTATTGGGAATTGAGTGCATTCTGATACAGTGAGCGGAAGAATCATATACTCACGTTTTTTGAAGTTTGCAAGCTGTGCAATGCACTTGGCAGTATGAATCACAGTAACTTTGCTTTAAATTTCGGGTTTCAGAACAAACTGTGGAAGGCCGAAGTACACCCGTTTGCGGAGTATTTCGGAGAATAAATAGATGCATCTCCTTCGATGAGATGTGAGGTCTGAGGACTGGAATTCATAAAGCACTCAGTTTCAGCATTATCAGGGGTTTTGTTGTCCGCAGCGTGTTTCCGGGAGATTCGGTATGGTGCCTTGTGTTGAGCTAGTATCTACTTCTGTATATCGTATGATTTGTCGTTTGTTTCTCGAATATGGCTGTGAATAAGAATTATATTTTATAGTGTACTGAATTGTAACGTGTAAGTTGGAATTAATTCTTGCATATTTCTAGCCGTGTTCAGATCCTCATTTGTTGTACATAAGCGATGTTCTACTTCCTATACCATGTTTTTACGTTTTTAATTTATTTATATTGTAAATAGTAACCACTTATCTATCTTGCCATATATTAGTTCACTATCTTTGATACTCTTTTTCACTTCTCTTTCATATGGGTATATCTGTGCCAATAGCTTTCATATGAATCTTATTTTGGGTATCTAATCATGAGAACTTATTATACGGTTGCATGCAGATAAACGCAATACTAGTTAGGATACTATTATTACACTTTGCTACTAATATTCGCAGCGATTATTTGAATAAAAGTTTTTATTGGATTTGTGAAAATTGACTGTTTTGGCATTTTGTTGCTTCTTCGTATCAAAAGACGTGGATGATTGGAAATGGCTATGTTAGCTGGGGAGGGAGTAGACGTAATGTCTTTTTCACTTTCTTATTTTTCTTACATAAATAACAATAAATCGTAATATTCGTCCTCCTTCCTTGTTTTGCCTAATTACAAGATCTCCTCGGTGGGCGGGGCGGGGTCTCGCGTCTCGTTCGTAGTTCGTAGTTTGCGCTACAGTAGTCTGCAGATTAGCATAACAATTTACATGCGACATTTGCGTGCAGCTGCCATTCTAATTCGGGTTTTCGAATTCTCTGTCTATTCGAGAACGTTCGGCTCTACTGAATGGTTGTCTTGTTTTTGTGATTTGTAAACTAGTTTCCACCAAATGCTTTGTATATATTTGGCTTACGTTTACTACATGTGTTAGCTTCTCCTTTCTTTGCCTAACTTGCTTTCAGTTTTTCCATTTATCTAACCTCTTTTCACGCGTATTATGGAAATTTCCTATAACAAAGTTGAATTCAATGCGTCCTGGTAAAGTGGAATGGTGAAAATTAATAAGTAATGCTTTCTAGAAGCTTACTCATCCTTATAATCGGCGCGTCGACCTATGAAATCTAATAGCTTTGGTATTGAATAGGACTACTTTTCTCGTGAACTTCGTTTTGCTTTCACAGCTTTGTTCTCGCATGTCTTTAGTCCTAATGATCCTTACTGCTTCCAATCATTGTTGGCGTTACTCTTGCGTTTGTTCTTAGAATATCTAATTTTCATGAATACTCCTTTCAGATGGTCGCGCTGGTCCAATATGGTGGCTGAGTGAGTACAATTGATCATCATCATCGCCCGTGTGGAAATGTGGAATTGCCATACGAAACACGTTATGCGACGATTTCATTGGCTGGTTTTGATATGATATTGAATGCTTGTTATGTAAATGAGAAAATGTTGTCTGTTTTCCGTCGAATGTCCATATAATGGAGCTTACTCACTGTGATTCTCTTCTCACAATTATTTTGCACATAGTGATCGAAATGCTTTAGAACCTTTGCTGTCACCATCTTCGGCCGCTCCGACCACGACAACGGCAACTACCTACTTTGTGATCTACGTCAACGTCGGCCACCACGTCAACCAGGACGACTTGGACCTCGAGCGTGGATACAAGTTGAGTTTTTGTTTAGTTTGCGAATTTAGTGCTTCGGACGTAGCATCGTCTTTTGAACCCAGCATTTTGTTCAACTACTGCTGTAGAATTAGAAGTAATACAAAGAGTAAATTTAAACGGCGCAGTCTAGTAACTCTTCCTCATTGCTGACATAATTATATTTTCCAAATGTTTGTGATAATTATATTTTCCAAATATTTGTGATTTGGAACTTTTATCCCTTCCTAGCCAACATTTTATCCTTGCATGGGTGAGAGCCTGAAAATTAAAGCCCCCACCCCATTGGTAGTACCGTACGGTATATTGACAATTGTCGTACGTACGGAGGCACTTCCACCTTCAGTGACAAGTATCATACTTGTCACGGAAGTATCAATTAATTAATTGGTATAAAGAGAGTTTATTGAATGGTTAGGGTACTATGGCTTTGTTTTATCTAGAGCTTCCAGTGAATAGACAGCTAACTTAGCTTTCAGCCCGATATGCGATCTCATGTTTAGTGTAGTCTGATCTGAACCACATCCTTTTTTTTGATTTGCTAACGCTGACTTAGACAGGTGTACAGTATTTTTTCCCCCTAATAATCTTAATCATTTGGTATTTCTATGATAATCAATTCTATAAATCTTGTGACTGCAATGTCAGGGGATATTTATAATTTTCTATGCTCAACTGTAATTTTTGCTTAAAATGTGAATTCGCGAAAAACCAACTGTGAAAATATAGGATTCACTTGTTTCGAAAAAAGGTTGTGAAGCGATTGTAATGTGGGGCGAACAATCATGCTGACCAACTGGTTAGACACCCAGATAACGATCCAGGCCACGTTGACCTCGTGATCCAGAGGCACTTACCTGAACATTTTTCGGTACACTTCAAGTACATCCCCGAATATTTGTGATAGATAACTGGTAATAATGCCTATTTAATTGTGAACAAGAAAACATCTATGCTGCATTAATTTCACAAACATCATGCCTGAGTTTTGCAAAGTACCTGGGTAATATCATCACATTGTTCCAAGGAGCCATTTCGAATCCCTTTTGGCTTGAATCACACTTCCAATACGCTACCCATATCAACTAGCTGCCTCGCTCGCCTCTAGTGTATTCTGTTTCTCCACAAGGTTCTTCGGATATTCGACTGTGAGTAAGCTACATCAACTGTTTTTCTGACTTATCGTTATATTGGTAAGAAGTCAAAATCACGGGTAATTGGAGGCTGTTTCCCCTTGGAGGGGGAAGATTCCCAACTCCCACCGGACAGGTGCGGTTGGCAGAGGGACCAATGAGGACGAACAATGCACGTGTTAGGTTCGAACTAGGAACTGCTCTCCAAAAGATTTTGTCCGAAACAAGATGAATTTCCAGAGTATTAGTGATATCCTGGGTATTATCGGTTAGCTATCATAATGAGAAATTTCCAACAATGAATAATTTTGGCAATTGCAAATTCTAAGAGGGCAGCCCGTATTCCATTGTAAGCGCGCCACAGAGGTAAATGTCACGTTGTGCGCCTGGTGGTGGGTGGCGGCGGTTCACTCACTTTAGATCAGGTACTGGGCGCGCTATGTACCACAGATGTAAAGGCCGGAGGAGGCCAAGTTGGTGGGTGGCGTTGGTTCGCCCACTTTAGACTGGTACTGGGTACCGGCTGTAGATACTTCCCGGTAATTGCAAGAGTAGTGCTTTTACTGGACCATTCCCAGCCGACAAATGTTCTCGATTTTTGTAATTGCCAAAATTATTCATTGTTGGAAATTTCTCATTATGATAGCTAACGGCTAATTCCACGATATCACTAATACACTGGAAATTCATCTTGTTTCGGACAACTTCTTTTGGCGAGCAGTTCCCAGTTCGAACCTAACCCGTGCATTGTTCGTCCTCATTGGTGCCTCTGCCAACCACACCTGTCCGGTAGGTGTTGGGAGTCTACCCCTTTCAAGGGAAAATAGCCTTCTGTTATCCGTGATTTTGCTTTCTTATGAATATAACGTTAAGTATGAAAACCAGGGGATGTTGTTTACTCACATCCGAATGTACGGAGAGCCTTGTGGCGAAACAGAATACACTAGGGGCGAGCGAGTCAGCAAGTTGATATTGGTAGCGTATTGGGAGACTGATTCAAGCCAACCAGATTCGAAATGGCTCCTTGGAACTATGTATGCTGTTGCCCAGGTAATTTGCAAAACACATGCGTGCTGCTTATGATGTTGACGCAGCCTAGATGTTTTCTTGTTCATAATTAAATAGGTATTATTTCCAGTTATCTATCACAAATATTCGGGGATTTACTTGAAGCTTTCTAGAAGCTTACTCATCCTTATAATCGGCGCGTCGACCTATGAAATCTAATAGCTTTGGTATTGAATGGGACTACTTTTCTCGTGAACTTCGTTTTGCTTTCACAGCTTTGTTCTCACATGTCTTTAGTCCTAATGCTCCTTACTGCTGCTTCTAATCATTGTTGGCGTTACTCTTGCGTTTTTTCTTAGAATATCTAATTTTCATGAATACTCCTTTCAGATGGTCGTGTGCTGGTCCAATATGGTAGCCGAGTGAATAAATTGGTCATCATCTGTGTGGAAATGTGGAATTGTCATACGAAACACGTTATGCGACGATTTCATTGGTTAGTTTTGATATGATATTGAATGCTTGTTATGTAAATGAGAAAATGTTGTCTGTTTTCCCTCGAATGTCCATATAATGGAGCTTACTCACTGTGATTCTCACAATTAGCTTGCACATAGTGATCGAAATGCTTTAGAACCTTTGCTGTCACCATCTTCGGCCGCTCCGACCACGACAACGTGAGCTACCTACATTGTGCTCTACGTCGACGCCGACCACCATGTCAACCAGGACGACTTGGACCTCGTGCGTGGATGCAAGTTGAGTTTTTTTTAGTTTGCGAATTTAGTGCTACAGAAGTAGCATCGTTTTTCGAACTCAGTATTTTGTTCAAATATACTGCTGTAGAATTAGAGGCAATACAAAACGTGAAATTTAAACGGCGCAGATTAGTAACTCTTCCTCATTGCTGACATAATTATATTTTCCCCAATGTTTTGTGATAATTATATTTTCCAAATATTTGTGATTTGGAACTTTTATCCCTTCCTAGCCAACATTTTATCCTTGCATGGGTGAGAGCCTGAAAATTAAAGCCCCCACCCCATTGGTAGTACCGTACGGTATATTGACAATTGTCGTACGTACGGAGGCACTTCCACCTTCAGTGACAAGTATCATACTTGTCACGGAAGTATCAATTAATTAATTGGTATAAAGAGAGTTTATTGAATGGTTAGGGTACTATGGCTTTGTTTTATCTAGAGCTTCCAGTGAATAGACAGCTAACTTAGCCTTCAGCCCGATATGCGATCTCATGTTTAGTGTAGTCTGATCTGAACCACATCCTTTTTTTGATTTGCTGACGCTGACTTAGACAGGTGTACAGTATTTTTTCCCCCTAATAATCTTAATCATTTGGTATTTCTATGATAATCAATTCTATAAATCTTGTGACTGCAATGTCAGGGGATATTTATAGTTTTCTATGCTCAACTGTAATTTTTGCTTAAAATGTGAATTCGCGAAAAACCAACTGTGAAAATATAGGATTCACTTGTTTCGAAAAAAGGTTGTGAAGCGATTGTAATGTGGGGCGAACAATCATGCTGACCAACTGGTAAGACACCCAGATAACGATCCAGGCCACGTTGACCTCGTGATCCAGAGGCACTCACCTGAACATTTTTCGGTACACTTCAAGTACATCCCCGAATATTTGTGATAGATAACTGGTAATAATGCCTATTTAATTGTGAACAAGAAAACATCTATGCTGCATTAATTTCACAAACATCATGCCTGAGTTTTGCAAAGTACCTGGGTAATATCATCACATTGTTCCAAGGAGCCATTTCGAATCCCTTTTGGCTTGAATCACACTTCCAATACGCTACCCATATCAACTAGCTGCCTCGCTCGCCTCTAGTGTATTCTGTTTCTCCACAAGGTTCTTCGGATATTCGACTGTGAGTAAGCTACATCAACTGTTTTTCTGACTTATCGTTATATTGGTAAGAAGTCAAAATCACGGGTAATTGGAGGCTGTTTCCCCTTGGAGGGGGAAGATTCCCAACTCCCACCGGACAGGTGCGGTTGGCAGAGGGACCAATGAGGACGAACAATGCACGTGTTAGGTTCGAACTAGGAACTGCTCTCCAAAAGATTTTGTCCGAAACAAGATGAATTTCCAGAGTATTAGTGATATCCTGGGTATTATCGGTTAGCTATCATAATGAGAAATTTCCAACAATGAATAATTTTGGCAATTGCAAACTTCTAAGAGGGCAGCCCGTATTCCATTGTAAGCGCGCCACAGAGGTAAATGTCACGTTGTGGCGCCTGGTTGGTGGGTGGCGGCGGTTCACTCACTTTAGATCAGGTACTGGGCGCGCTATGTACCACAGATGTAAATGCCGGAGGGAGGCGCCAAGTTGGTGGGTGGCGTTGGTTCGCCCACTTTAGACTGGTACTGGGTACCGGCTGTAGATACTTCCCGGTAATTGCACGAGTAGTGCTTTTACTGGACCATTCCCAGCCGACAAATGTTCTCGATTTTTGTAATTGCCAAAATTATTCATTGTTGGAAATTTCTCATTATGATAGCTAACGGCTAATATCCACGATATCACTAATACACTGGAAATTCATCTTGTTTCGGACAACTTCTTTTGGCGAGCAGTTCCCAGTTCGAACCTAACCCGTGCATTGTTCGTCCTCATTGGTGCCTCTGCCAACCACACCTGTCCGGTAGGTGTTGGGAGTCTACCCCTTTCAAGGGAAAATAGCCTTCTGTTATCCGTGATTTTGCTTTCTTATGAATATAACGTTAACTATGAAAACCAGGGGATGTGGTTTACTCACATCCGAATGTACGGAGAGCCTTGTGGCGAAACAGAATACACTAGGGGCGAGCGAGTCAGCAAGTTGATATTGGTAGCGTATTGGGAGACTGATTCAAGCCAACCAGATTCGAAATGGCTCCTTGGAACTATGTATGCTGTTGCCCAGGTAATTTGCAAAACACATGCGTGCTGCTTATGATGTTGACGCAGCCTAGATGTTTTCTTGTTCATAATTAAATAGGTATTATTTCCAGTTATCTATCACAAATATTCGGAGATTTACTTGAAGCTTTCTAGAAGCTTACTCATCCTTATAATCTGCGCGTCGACCTATGAAATCTAATAGCTTTGGTATTGAATAGGACTACTTTTCTCGTGAACTTCGTTTTGCTTTCACAGCTTTGTTCTCACATGTCTTTAGTCCTAATGCTCCTTACTGCTGCTTCTAATCATTGTTGGCGTTACTCTTGCGTTTTTTCTTAGAATATCTAATTTTCATGAATACTCCTTTCAGATGGTCGTGTGCTGGTCCAATATGGTAGCCGAGTGAATAAATTGGTCATCATCTGTGTGGAAATGTGGAATTGTCATACGAAACACGTTATGCGACGATTTCATTGGTTGGTTTTGATATGATATTGAATGCTTGTTATGTAAATGAGAAAATGTTGTCTGTTTTCCCTCGAATGTCCATATAATGGAGCTTACTCACTGTGATTCTCACAATTAGCTTGCACATAGTGATCGAAATGCTTTAGAACCTTTGCTGTCACCATCTTCGGCCGCTCCGACCACGACAACGTGAGCTACCTACATTGTGCTCTACGTCGACGCCGACCACCATGTCAACCAGGACGACTTGGACCTGGTGCGTGGATGCAAGTTGAGTTTTTTTTAGTTTGCGAATTTAGTGCTACAGAAGTAGCATCGTTTTTCGAACTCAGTATTTTGTTCAAATATACTGCTGTAGAATTAGAGGCAATACAAAACGTGAAATTTAAACGGCGCAGATTAGTAACTCTTCCTCATTGCTGACATAATTATATTTTCCAAATGTTTGTGATAATTATATTTTCCAAATATTTGTGATTTGGAACTTTTATCCCTTCCTAGCCAACATTTTATCCTTGCATGGGTGAGAGCCTGAAAATTAAAGCCCCCACCCCATTGGTAGTACCGTACGGTATATTGACAATTGTCGTACGTACGGAGGCACTTCCACCTTCAGTGACAAGTATCATACTTGTCACGGAAGTATCAATTAATTAATTGGTATAAAGAGAGTTTATTGAATGGTTAGGGTACTATGGCTTTGTTTTATCTAGAGCTTCCAGTGAATAGACAGCTAACTTAGCCTTCAGCCCGATATGCGATCTCATGTTTAGTGTAGTCTGATCTGAACCACATCCTTTTTTTTGATTTGCTGACGCTGACTTAGACAGGTGTACAGTATTTTTTCCCCCTAATAATCTTAATCATTTGGTATTTCTATGATAATCAATTCTATAAATCTTGTGACTGCAATGTCAGGGGATATTTATAGTTTTCTATGCTCAACTGTAATTTTTGCTTAAAATGTGAATTCGCGAAAAACCAACTGTGAAAATATAGGATTCACTTGTTTCGAAAAAAGGTTGTGAAGCGATTGTAATGTGGGGCGAACAATCATGCTGACCAACTGGTAAGACACCCAGATAACGATCCAGGCCACGTTGACCTCGTGATCCAGAGGCACTTACCTGAACATTTTTCGGTACACTTCAAGTACATCCCCGAATATTTGTGATAGATAACTGGTAATAATGCCTATTTAATTGTGAACAAGAAAACATCTATGCTGCATTAATTTCACAAACATCATGCCTGAGTTTTGCAAAGTACCTGGGTAATATCATCACATTGTTCCAAGGAGCCATTTCGAATCCCTTTTGGCTTGAATCACACTTCCAATACGCTACCCATATCAACTAGCTGCCTCGCTCGCCTCTAGTGTATTCTGTTTCTCCACAAGGTTCTTCGGATATTCGACTGTGAGTAAGCTACATCAACTGTTTTTCTGACTTATCGTTATATTGGTAAGAAATCAAAATCACGGGTAATTGGAGGCTGTTTCCCCTTGGAGGGGGAAGATTCCCAACTCCCACCGGACAGGTGCGGTTGGCAGAGGGACCAATGAGGACGAACAATGCACGTGTTAGGTTCGAACTAGGAACTGCTCTCCAAAAGATTTTGTCCGAAACAAGATGAATTTCCAGAGTATTAGTGATATCCTGGGTATTATCGGTTAGCTATCATAATGAGAAATTTCCAACAATGAATAATTTTGGCAATTGCAAACTTCTAAGAGGGCAGCCCGTATTCCATTGTAAGCGCGCCACAGAGGTAAATGTCACGTTGTGGCGCCTGGTTGGTGGGTGGCGGCGGTTCACTCACTTTAGATCAGGTACTGGGCGCGCTATGTACCACAGATGTAAATGCCGGAGGGAGGCGCCAAGTTGGTGGGTGGCGTTGGTTCGCCCACTTTAGACTGGTACTGGGTACCGGCTGTAGATACTTCCCGGTAATTGCACGAGTAGTGCTTTTACTGGACCATTCCCAGCCGACAAATGTTCTCGATTTTTGTAATTGCCAAAATTATTCATTGTTGGAAATTTCTCATTATGATAGCTAACGGCTAATATCCACGATATCACTAATACACTGGAAATTCATCTTGTTTCGGACAACTTCTTTTGGCGAGCAGTTCCCAGTTCGAACCTAACCCGTGCATTGTTCGTCCTCATTGGTGCCTCTGCCAACCACACCTGTCCGGTAGGTGTTGGGAGTCTACCCCTTTCAAGGGAAAATAGCCTTCTGTTATCCGTGATTTTGCTTTCTTATGAATATAACGTTAAGTATGAAAACCAAGGGATGTGGTTTACTCACATCCGAATGTACGGAGAGCCTTGTGGCGAAACAGAATACACTAGGGGCGAGCGAGTCAGCAAGTTGATATTGGTAGCGTATTGGGAGACTGATCCAAGTCAACCAGATTCGAAATGGCTCCTTGGAACTATGTATGCTGTTGCCCAGGTAATTTGCAAAACACATGCGTGCTGCTTATGATGTTGATACAGCCTAGGTGTTTTCTTGTTCACAGTTACATAGGTGTTATTACCAGTTATCTATCACAAATATTCGGGGATTTACTTGAAGCTTTCTAGAATCTTACTCATCCTTATAATCGGCGCGTCGACCTATGAAATCTAATAGCTTTGGTATTGAATAGGACTACTTTTCTCGTGAACTTCGTTTTGCTTTCACAGCTTTGTTCTCACATGTCTTTAGTCCTAATGCTCCTTACTGCTGCTTCTAATCATTGTTGGCGTTACTCTTGCGTTTTTTCTTAGAATATCTAATTTTCATGAATACTCCTTTCAGATGGTCGTGTGCTGGTCCAATATGGTAGCCGAGTGATAAATTGGTCATCATTGGTGGAATGTGGAATGTCATACGAAACACGTTATGCGACGATTTCATTGGTTGGTTTTGATATGTATTGAATGCTTGTATGTAAAGAGAAAATGTTGTCTTTTCCCTCAATGCCAAGAATGGAGCTTACTCCTGTGATTCTCCAATTATTTTGCACATAGTGATCGAAATGCTTTAGAACCTTTGCTGTCACCATCTTCGGCCGCTCCGACCACGACAACGTGAGCTACCTACATTGTGCTCTACGTCGACGCCGACCACCATGTCAACCAGGACGACTTGGACCTGGTGCGTGGATGCAATTGAGTTTTTTTTAGTTTGCGAATTTAGTGCTACAGAAGTAGCATCGTTTTTCGAACTCAGTATTTTGTTCAAATATACTGCTGTAGAATTAGAGGCAATACAAAACGTGAAATTTAAACGGCGCAGATTAGTAACTCTTCCTCATTGCTGACATAATTATATTTTCCAAATGTTTGTGATAATTATATTTCCAAATATTGGTGATTTGGAACTTTTATCCCTTCCTAGCCAACATTTTATCCTTGCATGGGTGAGAGCCTGAAAATTAAAGCCCCCACCCCATTGGTAGTACCGTACGGTATATTGACAATTGTCGTACGTACGGAGGCACTTCCACCTTCAGTGACAAGTATCATACTTGTAACGGAAGTCTCAATAATTAATTGGTATAAAGAGAGTTTATTGAATGGTTAGGGTACTATGGCTTTGTTTTATCTAGAGCTTCCAGTGAATAGACAGCTAACTTAGCCTTCAGCCCGTATGCGATTCATGTAGTGTAGTCTATCTGAACACATCCTTTTTTTGATTTGCTACGCTGACTTAGACAGGGGACAGTATTTTTTCCCCCTAATAATTAATCATTGGTATTTCTATGATAATCATTCTATAAATCTTGTGACTGCAATGTCAGGGGATATTTATAGTTTTCTATGCTCAACTGTAATTTTTGCTTAAAATGTGAATTCGCGAAAAACCAACTGTGAAAATATAGGATTCACTTGTTTCGAAAAAAGGTTGTGAAGCGATTGTAATGTGGGGCGAACAATCATGCTGACCAACTGGTAAGACACCCAGATAACGATCCAGG